>JADBJO010021293.1:0-5000 GCA_016801955.1 Conus betulinus
GACTAGGTTGCATTTTCGAACTTCGTCATTGATTCGTAACGTTGGCAGTCCCTTAGAAAGAACAACATTAGCCTTCTCAATGCTAAAGATAACCTGTTCGCAGCAAGTTAGTTGCTGAGCTTATCAAGTTCACACGATGTATATTTTCTATAGAAATTAAGCTCTATTTTACACTTTTTCTGTTCTAGCGTTTTACTTTCATCCGCATGCAGATATCATTAGCATGTACACGGTACAAGGACAGCACTGGTTGATAAACATTTGGGTAAATCATAAAGCATAAGGTTGCATAGAGGAGGAGCAATAACCGACCCCTTGTGGGATGCCGATTCTTGGGAATCTTAATGTGGAGTAAGAATTTTCCAACTTTAATGTGATCGTGTGCTTTTTACGTCAAAAAAGTGGCTAATACATTTCTTCTCCGCGCAAACTGATGGGTTATTTATTTAAGTGGTGACTTTAAACCAAATGGTCAACACAGATCTAGTTGCAAAGTGAGACGACTGCAGGCGGATATCTAAACAAATCTTAAATAAATGTTAGCGAACCGCCGCAAAAAAAAAAAAAAAAAAAAAAAAACGTGGGACAAAGAAGGGCGAAAAAACCGTTTCGACCTCTTAGGTCTTCTTCAGGCAAGACACAAACAAATAGGGCAATGAAAATGAACGAGTTTGTCACTTAGCTTGTCTCTTCAGCGAAAGGTAGGCGTTGAATGAAAACGAGGCTAGCCTCGTTTTCATTCAACGTCTACCTTTCGCTAGCCTCGTTTCATTCAACGTCTCTACTTTTTCGCTGAAGAGATCAAGCTAAGTGACAAACTCGTTCATTTTCGTTGTCCTTTTGTTTGTGTCTTGCCTGAAGAAGACTAAGAGGTCGAAACGCGTCGTGTTTTGTCTTGTGACTCGTTTTTTTCCACGTTTCTTTTGGCGGTTTCGCTAACATTTGTTTAACAAATGGTCAACAGCTGATCTGCCTTTTAAAATTCTGCTTGATTTATAGGAAATTATTCCATTTTTTATCGCAGTAGTATATCAATCTGTTTAAAATGATTTTTTCCCCCATTACATTTCCAGCGTGAGAAGTTCGTGCAATTGGTCTGTAATTGTTTTTATCACCTTTCGGCCTTCCCAATTTTGGTAAGATGAAGGGTGGGCAGATACAAGAAGAAGAAGAAAAGAAGAAAGAAGAAGAAGAAGAAGAAGAAGAAGAAGAAGAGGAAGAAGAAGAATGTTTCCATATTCGTGGATTGATGACCTGAACCCAGCATTTCTCCAATAACTCGAGCAACAGCTTTTACCCAATTTTCAGCAAATGTTTCAGTAAATCGTTAGAAATTGCGTCCCACGTTTTCTCGGTACCAAGACCAGCAACAGTGATTCGAGTGCAGAATGAACCTCGTTCATATGTAATGGCCATTGACACAGGTGTCACCTTGAGGAGAAACAGAATCCACCTGCGGATGAGATCGAAGCCGTTTGCTTACCAGCTGACTCATCAGCAACAAACACCGGAAACAGACCTAGGACAAGGTGGACTACCCGGTACAATCCCAACGACACAGCCCCAAACACCAACACCAGACCACTGCCCATCTAACCGATGTCAGATACGCCAGCCAGCCCAGGACCAACAGCCACACTGAAGCACTCAGCAAACACCAAACGAATTATCCTGCAAATCTCCAACAATCACAAGTTACAGAACACATGATAACAACAAGGTCAGACAACTTGTCTAAACACCTGCAAGATGAAGAGATTGACCCTTCATTGTGGAAGAACCAAAGTGATACAGTTTTAGCAAGTTTCATATATAATTGTTTTTTATTGACGGTTAATGTTTTTATTGTTCAGAATTTTGTAAAAACTCTCCGTTCCTACTTCATTCACTAGTTGGACACACATTCCACTATCTTGTGAAAGGGCAGATATGGTACTGGATTCGGCGACCAGAGGTATTCCGAGTTAATTCCCTTGCCTAATATATTGACAACGATCTTCACATTGTGTAACTTCCGATACGGAGTCCACGAACAGTCAATGCTCGGCACATGAAGTAAAGAACACACGCTGCTATCTTGTTTCACTCTGGGGGTCGGATGAAGATCATCCTCGAGACATCTTGCGTGAGTTGCAGGTTCGAGTGGCTGATGTAGGAGACGTTCTCACAACCAAACAGTCTGTGCCTATAGAGCATTGAAGAGTTCTCTTCTTATTTCCAGCTAATGATCTTTTACATGAGCATTTAACTTATTTTTTTTCATTTTATTTTTGTGTGCTGTGGGATGGTCGGAAGCGATATTTTTATGCACTGTGCAAAGCTTTTGCTGGCAACTTCTGGGTCAGATTTTTTAAAATGCTATTAACACCATAAATGAACTATGGCATCCATTGGTGTATCATTATTTTTTTGGGGTTCAGACATTTTCCAAGAGTAGATTGCTCTCCCTGATAGTACCTAAAAGCCGTAAGATCGACCAAGTCTTTTCGCGTTGACGTTGTTCATGACAGAATCGTGTATAAGCTGATGGTAGGAACGATTAAGAGAACCTTTCGCTGTTCTTTTCTATGGGGTGTTGCTTTGACCTCACTTGAAGTTTTTGCGTCATTTGTGGATTCTGGAGTTTTCTTGCTCTCTTTAGGCTATAGGCCTACTCTTCATTTTTCTTTCCTCCTGCTTGTAGTTTCTGTAGGCTACAAGCCTCTGCGCAGTGGGAATTGACTGTTGAGGATCTCGGCCTAATGATGAAATTGGTGGCGTCGGCATAGGTGGTCTACGTTGTGAAACTGCACGTCTGTGTTTTGGCTATTCACATACTTTGTTCCACGGAATGTTCTGTCTATTTGTTTTGCTTTTGTTTGTTTTGTTTGTTTGCTTTTGGCTTTTTTGTGGTCCATTCACTGTAGTTTCCAGTATCATTTGTTTTAGTTCGCCGACTTAGGCCTAACGTCTGTATCATCTGTTTTAGTTCTCGGAGCAAACAAAACAAAATGAAAAATAAGTAAGACATTACGGGATCACTGGCCAGGTCCACGAATGGATCAAGAACTTCCTGGCAAACCGACAGCAGCGGTGGTTTGTTGATGGAGCTTTCTCAGAGGCCGTCCCAGTAGAGTCAGGAGTTCCCCCCAGTGATCAGTCCTGGGCCCAGCCCTTTTTCTTCTCTACATAAACGACCTCCCTGAACAACTCGCCTCAACAATATGTGGCTCTTTGCGGACGACACTCTCTGCCCACAGAACTTGTCACTTCCTCCCAAGGCCAAAGGAAGCTATAAGAGGACCTGGACCACATGGCAGACTGGGAAACAACATGGAAGATGTCTTTCCACCCAGACAAAATGTCAGGCCCCTCCATATCTCAAGAAAGAAAAACCCATTTCCACCAACAACAAACAGGGCAAACAAGACCTTAGGGTTTCTCAGGCGAACCTGAGAGTGGGCTCCATCAACTTCGAGGAAACTGCCTACAAAGCGCTAGTTCACCCCCACTCTTGAATACGCCTCACCTGTCTGGGACCCCTATACTGCCAAAAACATCGACAACCTAGTAAACATCCAACGCCGTGCAGCTCGATGGGTTGTGAACCGCCACCGTCACACCTCATGTGTCGATTCCATGCTGACACACCTACAGTGGTCCACCCTAGCAGACAGAAGAAGAGCAGCAAGGCTGACCACCTTTTTCAAATATCACCGAGAAGAGGTCAGCATCAACACCCCATTCAGGCCCACACCTAACACCCCAGCAGGGTCTACAAGACAGTCACACAGTGAGACGTATTTCCTCCCTGTGCTCAACCACTACAGGAAGTATTCCTTCTTCTCGAGGACTGTCAAGGACTGGAACAGCCTGCCTCCCGAGGTTATCTCCTCAACCTCGTGGGGTGCTTCAAGTCTCGAATCTGACCAGCCAGCGCCCTCCCCCCAACCCCCTGCTCCTCTACCACCACTATCCCACCCCCACATAGTCCCTCTTCTACTGCCAGTTTTACATGCCAACAACCCAATTGTGTGAAAACCCCCAGTTTTATACACATCAGAACCATCAAAATGATGATGGTGGATGTTCATACAAAGAAGAAGAAGAAGAAGACTTCACTCACTAGGTCTTTCTACGAGTTTGCCAGACAATCTTCATTCGGCACGCTTTCTGTTGACCTCGATTCCTTTAAGTTTACTGGTCGTCGGCGTCTCAGCAGTTTGCCACAGGCGTCGCTCCAACTCTTCTTTTCTTAAATCATAGGTCACTCCGCTTTTATTTCCTTTTGCGGAGACTTCTTTTGGTGTCGCATACTTCGAACGACCCCCCACACTTCCAGATCTGATCGATCTCATGCTTCCTGGTACGAATGTTTTGTTTCAGCAGACTTAGGCTTCAGTTCGTAACCGTTTCCGTCCTCTTGCGTGTGTGTGTGGTGTGCGCGAGCGCATGTGTGTATGTGTGTGTGTGTGCGCGTGCGTGCGCGCGCGCGCGCGTGTATTTATGTGTGTGTGTGTGTGTGTGTGTGTGTGTGTGTGTGTGTGTGTGTGTGAAAGGAGGAGGGTATTTTTGCATGTTAAGTGCATCTCTAGAAAGAGGGAGGGGGGCTTGGCACTTTTGCATAGTAAGTGCATCACCGCTTTTACACAATGAATAGTTTTCAGTTGACGCCAAGAATCCGAATCAGTCGCCCATACATACAGAAAGAACAACACCGTAGGCTGGTACATCCTTCTCGATTGTTTCGCGCGTGCAACGATGATATACACACTGGTTGCGCTGAAAATTGGCCCTTGCATCTGCGTTTTCTGTTGTCACTTTTCCTCATCCTCCCTTCCTGTCTCTCTCCCTTCCTCAGTACCCCTTCTCTTTTCAACCCATCCGTTCCCCTTCCCTCCCCTCCCAAACTACGTCTGCGCCATCTGCCGTCACATTGACAATCTCTCCCAGCACGCTGGTATAAAATCCTGGAGTATCATCCTCAGACATCCTCAGCGAATTTTTTGCCACCCAGGTGA
>JADBJO010021293.1:7500-20000 GCA_016801955.1 Conus betulinus
CTACCGTGGCGTAACGTCCACTATACCCAGCACACAATGAAATGTTTTGGATACAGTCCGCTCATTACGGTGTCATTAGCAAGAATCACCGTTGGTCTTTCAGTATACATTTTTTAATTCTCTGCCAGTGTCTCTCTCTCTTTCTCTCTCTCTCTCTCTCTCTCTCTCTCTCTTTTCCTAACAATCAAGACTTTCCTGTTTTTGTTCTCGATTTTATTTTTCTAAAAAATTGTTTCCTTTTACACAGGCCTTTCTGTTGTGACCCGTAGATTAGAAAATATGCCATATGTACTGACATACACTTTTGTTTTTCTTTTTTGTTCTTTTCTTTTCTTTTGTTGTTTGTTCGTTTTTTTTTTGTTTTGTTTTTTTTTTTGTTTTTGTTTCCGATTAGTATGGTCCTTTTTTTTTATATGCTTTGAAACTTTTCACGCTTGTTTGTAATCAGGGGGTAAAAAGTATGCGGGATGGTGGAGTCCTTACGCACTGTTCAGTTGCTTCAGCTAGTTTAGTTACTATGTTCTGAATTTGTATATCTAATAACAAGTGTGTACGTGTACATTCTGGCTTTTTGTGACAGTAGGCATTTTTCCTGCGGGAAACAACCCTTAAAAGGCTTTGTATATTTCGGATGGGTTATAAAGAAACTCAAACTGACATTGAAGTTTGGACGATCTCTTCTCAAGGGAGGGAACGCATGCTGCTCGCTGGTTCTCAGCTGAGATATAACTAGGTGTACCGAGCTTGCAACTGTTTTCACTGGCTGTCGAGGAATATTTCTGCACCCTGTTTATGCGAAATGTAAGTAATTCATTTCCACCGAGACTTGCACTCGATGTTTTCTGCCGTACTGAATGAAAATGTTTTTATTGACGATACGACAGCTGAGATTAAGGCCAACTATCCACAACCAGTCACTGGAGAGTTGACAAAAATAGATTTTCAGTATGTGAGAATTTTCACGTGGTTTCTTTTATTTGCGCGAATCCCAACCGTTCGCAGAACACATAATGTTTTCTCCTTTTTTTCTTTTTTTTCTTTTTTTTTTTCTTCTCTTCCTCTTCTTCTTTTTTTTGGTTTGTTTGTTTTGTTTTGTTTTGTTTTTCTTTAACCGCGAATCGCGGCTTGGCGTGGTTCGCGAACCCTACTGATCTTGAATCGCGAACCAAAATATTGAGCAATTAAGAACAAAGACAAGATCGCCGAGATGGCGAACTTGATGAACGAGTCTTGAAAAGTTTTAGTATTGTATCCGCCAAACATGAACAAACGACTCACAAGACAAAACACGTCGCGTTTCGACCTCTTAGGTATTCTTCAGGCAAGATAGACATAAGCAACACCTGTCTTGCGCCGAATTTTAGAAGTATTCGCTCGTTCTTCCTTTTCGTGTCCTGAGTGTTGTTTATTTTGCCTGAAGAAGACCTATGAGGTCGAAACGCGTCGTGTTTTTGTCTTGTGATTCGTTTGTTCAGATTTGCCGGATACATTACTGTAACTTTTCAAGATTTGTTTACATTTCCGCCTGCAGTCGCCTCACTTTGCAACCAGATGGACGAGAATCGCGATAAAATAAAATAAATAATTAATTAAAAAATCGCTCCGAGAATGGCCTGTGAGAAGAGACTGTCAAATTTGGATTATCTTTGGAGAAGCAATCAGTCGCTGCACTGACAGACGTCAATAACACGTCAATGACAGCGAGAGGTCGAGGGTGCTCAGCTCTCAGGACAACTCAAATAAACATACAGTTTCCCATGAAGGGGGCCAGACAGCACATTTGCAAGCCCTACTTCGTTGGATCTCGTTCTGACGCGGAAACAGGAATTGCAGTAGGGAAATGCCGAGTAGTTAATTATCAGTTTCGCATTACAATTTTAACTAAGATGAAATTAAAAAAAAAAAAAACAAAACAATTCGTTGTTCGTTTTTTTTTGCTTTTCAATATTTATCATTTTTTCTCTCCCCCCCCCCCCCCCTCCTCCTTTTGTTATTGTTGTTGTTCTTGTTTTTTGTTTCGTTTTATTCGTAATTAGAAGTGTTCGTTCATCAGTTTGTTTCTCTTTAACAATTTTCCACAATAAAGTTTTGCGTTTTGTTTGCGACTAGAGGATTTGTTGGTTGGTGGGCTTGCCCTTCTCTTGAACGTATCATCATTCGGATTTTGGCGCATTATTTGTAACTAGAAGAACCACGGCTGGTTGGTTATTCTGCCTTTGTTTAGCCTTTATCTTCGTTCAGCTTTTGTGCCATCGAAGTTAACGTGGGCCTCTCTCTCTCTCTCTCTCTCTCTCTCTCTCTCTCTCGCTCTCTCTCTCGTATATTATAATAAAGGTCTGGAGGCGGGAGAGGAGGAATGGAGTCTGTGTCTCAAATCCTCTCTCGTCAGGTTATTTATTTATGCATTTTAAGTTTGTTTTTTTTGTGCTTGATGTATGCGTCTGTGCTAAGTGGTTTTTATATGACGCACATGCAGAACCAGAGACACTGAATGATCCCAATAAAAAGCACTGCAAACAATACAGATGAGTGATGATATGTCAGTGTGTGATGATCGGTTGAGAACTGATGAAATATATGCTGCGGCAATAACTGAAAGCGTGACAGAGAGTATCTTGTGTTTTAAGTGAACAAATGGGGAAAATCAAATTTCAGCTAGTTACCACTGGCTTGTCTGAACATCCTGTCGAGTCCCATGTGCCAGTCACCTTCAAAAAAAAATGACATATTTAAGGTGACTAAGTCTTGAAAAGATACAGAAGAAGAACACGTGCAACAGAATGCTCAGCATAAAGGTACGCGACAATCCTGAAATGTCATCTGTTCAAAACGCATGAAACCATATTCTCTTACTTTCAAGATTCACTCTCCTGTCTGGTCTTTACAGTTATTCAAAGATATTCATCATTTTACAGCTAAGAACGAGTTAAAATGAAAAAAAGTACATGGTATTTCATCTTTTCAAAACCAGTGTAACAATAATGCTATAGCAAGCCTCGGCGTTGATGCCACACGTCTGCACCATCTCCAGCGATGCTGCTATTAGACTGACAGCTCTTTGCTGAGGGAAGACGAGAAAACACTTCGGAGGCTAAAAACTCCTTTTTTAAACTCAAAGCAACGAAAGAACGGCTTCAGATATGATGAGGTGACAATCATTTAAAGAGAGTGAAACTGAGCCGGTGATTCTAGAAGAGCAGCGTTGAAAGGGTTAACATCATCATCAACGCCTTGTTCCAAAACCATGACAAGAACTCACGCCGCAAAACCTTCGTAGTCCTGCTTCAAAGCTTCGCGTGAATTAACAAAGAATTCATCCAGACACTACTCTCTTCCTCGTGACCACTCCAGCTTCTCCGCCAGTTCCGTTCAATTTTAATCATGAACAGTAAACAGTAGTAGTACTTGATTTAACGTCTGTTCACAAACAATGTGATATTAGACAAAAAAGGAGAGATAGACAGACAAATAGAGGGAGATAGATGGAGTTTGTTCATGTTGCATACAGTGTGTGTGTGTGTGTGTGTGTGTGTGTGTGTGTGTGTGTGTAGGGAGGGGGGTGGGGCTGGAAAGTGAGCAGAGGGTGGTGTACATAACATCAGGAAACAATCAGACAAACGAATAAACGAACAAACCTACACTCACTAACAATATCAGATTAAAGCAAATTCCTGACTGGACTACAAATCAAGCAGAAAGTAACTTTCAAAGCAAAATCAATATCAGAAAAAATATCCGTCACAGACATGCCTGATAAATGTGGCAGAAATGCCTTGAGAGGCACACATTCCAACAAAACATGATCTCTTGTCAGTTTTTGTTTCCCCGCATATGCATTTTGTTGCAGAGCTGTATTTAGTTCTAAAAGCATCCAGTTTCAATCGATGAAATACTGAAACGAAGTTTCTGTATTGATGCATATCATAAATGTGGAGATTTTGGATGCTTTTGAAATGATCAATATTAAAAAGAGGGTTATTTTGTGTCTGAACATGAGTAAACAGCTTTGTTCTGCCCATTTCTGAAATATTCCCAAGCTTTTTGTTTAAACTTTGTTGACTCTCTTTCAAAGTGAACGGTATGGAAATAGTTTGTACCCTAATTCCATTTTCAGCACCTTTTTTCGCACATCTGTCAGCAAGTTCATTGCCCGAAATTCCACAGTGTGAAGGAACCCAGAAGAATGTTATATATGTTCCTTTACATATCAAGACGTGGATTAAATGTTGAATTTCCTTCAAAATAAAGTTATCTGAATTTGAATTAAAAAAAAACTTGATCAATTGTAACACTGACAGCGAATCTACACAAAACAACACTTGAAAAATTGACTGCGGTAAATCAGTTAGAAATGTCAACGCCATAAGTATCGCTATCATTTCAGCTACGAATATGGAGCGATATTTTCCAATGAAATATGCTTTTTGTACTTTCAGCGATGGAATAACCAAGGCTGATCCGGCCTCTTTGTTATTGGTCAACGATCCATCTGTGTACACCTTAAGATGGTTAGAATATCTATCTTGCATTTGCATCTTCGTTAAATAAGACAAGATGTAAGGCTGATTTGCTTTCTTTGCATCAGTGTAATCAAGATTAAACTTCGCCCTCTTTCTTTCCCAGTTGGAATGGGATCTATAAGAGACGTTTTTGACAAATACGTAACATCTATATTACTTTTCTTAAACAAATCAGCAGTGTATGAACTGATAGTGCACAGAGAGGCAATATTTTTTGCTCTCTTTGGATAATCACTCTCTGGGTTCATAGATATTTCCGTTTCATCCACACCTTCCATGGTTGAACATTTCATGAAATATTTTGCCAGTGATAGATTCCTATATTCACTTAAAGGTAAAACGTCTATTTCTCTGTATGTCCCCAAAGTGGAGGCATATGCCGGAACTCCTAGGCATAATTTGAAAAGCTTTGCTATCTACACTTTGTAGTTTTTGTAACAAATACTTAGGTGCGCTAAAGAAAGCCTCTTGGGCGTATGATAATTTAGAACGAATTAATGCCCAAAGCCAAGAGCTTTAATGTTTTTCCATCTTGGCACCAGCTTTGCTTGCTCAAAATTTTCAGAAAATTTAAAGTTTTTTTCTTGCCTTGTTTAAAAGGTAATCAATATGGATATTCCATGTGAGTTTCGATGTGAAGTGGACACCTAAGAATTTAATTAAGTGTACATACGCAAGTGTTATCCCATCCAGCTTAAAAGATGGTAAATCAGAGGTATCATACCCATTGTTGAATAAAACCATGTGAGTTTTTTCATTTGAAAGCTTTAGACCATTTATAAACAAGTATTTGCTAAGGTTATCAAGCTCTGCCTGATAAAGTTTTCTGTGGTAATTTATAGCTCTTTTGGGTGTTTTTTTCTCATAATAGTATTCATCCACATACACAGATCATCGGCATATTGTACAACTGTAACATTTTTTAGTTACATGTTTTGGAAGATCATACAGCAAAATATTAATAGCATTGGAGCTATTACAGAACCTTGAGGAATACCCATGTTCAATGGTTTAAAACTGGAATATGTGTTTTGTACTCTGACCTGTAAACTTCTTTGTGTTAGAAATTCTTTTATATAACTGTAAAAATTACCTGAAATCCCTATCGCCTTTAATTTGTATAACAATCTAGCATGCCATACACTATCAAAGGCTTTTCTAATATCAAAGAATGTAGCCAGAACACTCTTCCATCTGGCAAACTGATATTTGATTTGAGTTGTTAACTTTACGATATGATCAGTGGTAGATCTTTCCTTTATAAAGCCTGCTTGATTAGTAGGTATTATATGATTTTTGTTACAAAAAAACAGATGTCTGTTAAGTACAATTTTTTCCATAAGTTTTACAACATGAGAAGTCAGAGCGACAGGTCGATAACTGTCGATGTTTGTGACAGGCTTTCCTTGCTTTATAATTGGGATTACTATCGACTGTTTCCAAATAACTGGCATAAGACCATCTATCCAAATCTTTTGAAATATTTTCAATAAAAAAAGAAAAAAAAGTTTTCTGGCATGTGTTATAACATTTGATTTGAAATACCATCCAGCCCTACTGATGATGTTTTATTGCATTTAAAAGAGACGGCATCCTTTAATTCTTGTGCGGTTACGGGTGCATTTGTGAAATGCATTATTTGGAACTGGTTCATCATAAAGTTCTGTTTTTCCTTGCTTTTCCCGATGTTGTCTGCATTCGTGCGGCAGGCTTTCCAGGCGCATGGTCCTAGAAAACATATCAGCAAAAGCTTCGGCTTTTTCATACGGAGTCGGGAATTTCTTAGTCTCCAATTAATAGGATATCTTGAAATGTTTATCCCTTTTTTCATAACTTGAAACTTTTTCCATACCTTTTGAAGATCTTTATGCTGGGAAACTTCTCTTGCGCAAAATGATGACCAGTAAAGCCGCTTTGCTTTTGCAATAACTCTGTTAGAGTGTGCCTTTGCTTTCTTCATTTCTTGATGGTTTTTCCTCACTTTGTTTTTAACATATTCCTTGTATTTAAGCTTCTTTAAAACTACAGCTTCTTCACAATCTTTGGTCCACCAGACATTCCCAGCATGACGTGTTTTTTTGTATATGATTAGATTTAGGTATGGAGCCATTTGCAGCGAAAAGTATCAGTTTGTTGAAATTTGAATACATATTATCCACACTCTCTTCTATTCCACAAACACTATCTACATCTATGCTGGTAAGGAGAGATTTAAACTTGTCCCAGTCGGCAAATTTGTAATTGTATTTGGGAATTTTGTCCTCTGGTAATTCCTGAATATTAGACATTTCATTGAATGTTATTATGATCGGCAAATGATCACTTCCGAGAGTGTCCTCGTAAGTTTGCTAAGTGCAATCAAAAGCTAACTGGGGAGATATCAAAGACAAGTCTATAGCACTTGGTTTATGTGTAGAAATATCTGGAATTCTAGTTACAGTAAAAACAGTTTGTACCGTACGTTTCATGATTTACCACGGCCCGGGTTATAAATGATGCATATCTAATGCAGTGCATGAGTCCCTCAAGGTGTAAAATAAGTCTCTTCTTAAATCTGAAGAGACACAAAATTACGAGCCCTGTCGAACGCACAAGGGGAGTTAGGCCTGTAAGTTCTTGCGTAGCCGCCATCAATCCTGACGCTGGTCGAGAGTGTCAACTTTCATTTGTGCCGTTCAGTTTATCAAGCATTCCTACGAAGAGAGTGACACATGCATTAAAAAAAACAACAAACAAACAAAAACAAACAAAAAATCGATGACTTGTTACAAATCTGACGATTGCCAAGGACTTGGATGATGAAAACATCTGTGAATGATGAACGTACAATGGCAAGACAAAGCGGAGCGAACAATGTCCCGTTGGTACCGACACAATTCTGTGTTTTTTTTTCCTGATCAGTGTCATAGTGTGCCGGTGAAGCATTTTTTTCCGAGCTAAAAACATGAAGATGTATTGACATTGGCCTTGCTATTCCGGATATTTGAATACACACACAAACACACACATGCACACATGCGCGCTCGCACGCACGTACATACGTGCGTACCCCCCCCCCCCCCAAACACACACACACACACACACACACACACACACACACACACACGTCCAATACACAAAACTATTGATATAAAATATGATAAAAAAAGGAAAATCATACTGCTCAAATTAAAAATCAAGTCCACGAAATTCAAGATTTCTGGGAAAGAATTCCAGTTCACGACAGCAATGTTTCAGTGATGTATGACAACAATTGTGGCAATATCCAAGGTGTGATGTATGACAACAATTGTGGCAATATCGAAGGTGTGATGTTTTATTCTCAGCAAAATTCTTGACATCTTTTACAGCGATATTCAAGGTGTGTTGTACAATTCTCAACATTATGTCAAATTAGTTAAAGCAATGTTCAAGATGTATTGCACAATTCTCAATAGTGTGTGACACGTGCAACAATGTTCACAAACACAGTATGATAATTAGCAGTACCACTTACATCAATACTAAAAATGGAGTGTATGATTTTCAACAGTGTGTGACATCGAGTACAACGATTTTCAAGATGTACTGTATGCTTCTGAATACTATGTGACATCAGTTAAAGCAAAGTTCAAGGTGACTGAATGATTTTCAACAGCGTGTGACATCTGACACAGTGATGTCAAATTAGACTGCATATTTCGCAGAAGTGTAGGACAAGAGTTACAATGATGTTCAAGGTGGACTGCATATTTCGCAGAAGTATGACAACAATTGTGGCAATATCAAGAGTTTTATGATGTTCAAGGTGGACTGTATGATTCTCAAAAGTGTATGACAACAGTTACAGTTGTGTTTCAATGTGGACTGTATATTTCTCAAAAGCGTATGACGTCACTTACAGCGATATTCAAGGTACAGGTGGACTGTATGGTTCTCAAAAGTGTATGACAACAGTTATAGCTATTAAAAGCATATGACATCAGTTACAGCAATGTTCAAGGTGGACTGTATAGTTCTAAAAACAAACTGACATCACATAGAAGGATGTTTAAGGTGGACTGTATGATTTTCACAAGTGTATGACGTCAGCTACATTGACGTTTAAAGTGAACTGTGTGTGGTTCTCAAAAGTGTATGACATCGGATATCGCGATATTTACAGTTGACTGTATGATTATCAACAATATGTGACATCAGAAATTGTAAGGTCTAACGCGGGCTGTATGATTCTCAACAGTGTGTAACATTAGCTACAGCGATGTACAAGATAGACTGTTTCATTCTCAAAAGTATGTCACTCATTTACAGCAATATTCAATGTGGATCGTATGGCTTTCAATAGTGTATGCAATCGGTGACGTCAGTGTTCAAGGTGGGCCGAATGGCTTTCAATAGTGTATGCAATCGGTGACATCAGTGTTCAAAGTGGGCCGTATGGCTTTCAGCTGCATGGGACTTCAGTTGTAGCAATCTTAAAGTTGAACTGTGATTCTCAACCGCGTGTAACGTCAGTTACAGCAATGTTTGAGGTGGACTGTATCACTCTCAACAATGCATAGCATCAGTTACAGCAATGTCTTAAGTGGACTGTATTGTTCTCAACAGTGTGTAAGGTCAGTTACAACAATGTCTTAAGTGGACTGTATTATTCTCAACAGTGTGTAAGGTCAGTTACAGCAATGTCTTAAGTGGACTGTATTATTCTCAACAGTGTGTAAGGTCAGTTACAGAAATGTCTTAAGTGGACTGTATTATTCTCTACAGTGTGTAAGGTCAGTTACAGCAATGTCTTAAGTGGACTGTATTATTCTCTACAGTGTGTAAGGTCAGTTACAGCAATGTCTTAAGTGGACTGTATTATTCTCAACAGTGTGTAAGGTCAGTTACAGCAATGTTCACGGTAGACTGCATAATTGTCAACAATGCATAACGTCAGTTGCAACATTATTCAAGATATACCAGGTCGTGTGTTCGATTCCCATTAATGACATTCATTTTGGGGGGGGGTTATCAGCCCCAGCCGGCTCATATTCAAAGCTGAGAGTGCCAATGGACAAACTGGAGAGTCTGGAAGTCTCAAAGTTCGTGGCCCTTTATGCCCTGCTCTCATGGTGACCTCAATTCCTATTTCTTTGCCGTGTCCTGGCCTATATCAAGTTCATGTCAAAGTTATCAGTGTCGGCGAGTTCATGGGTACATCATTGCATGGACGTGATCATGCTCCCAAACACCGTATACAGACTCTGTACATAGAGTCTGTGGGACTCCCACAGATGGTTGGGGACGCTCATTCACGCTGGTTCTAAGACAAGCATTTTGCATCAGAACAGACACTTCCGAACACAGCTAAAGAGACTCAAAGGCAGAGCAGTGTCTTGTCTGCTGAGGTGCCTGAAATCGAACTGATATTGATCGCTCCCAGAGGACAGCTTGTGCTGGGAAGGACGACCTGGGTATGGCTGTGCGTGTGTAGCCAGAATGACCGAAGTGGGAGAAATGGCACTCAGAGGCCCAGGGAAAAAGAAAAGCGCCATCTGTCACAAATATGCCATTGTAAATATCACAACATTTGCACTTTTTCATTTTTCAAAATCATGGACCTGAAAGAATACGTCCGCCAGTTTCGGTCATAACAAAATATGTCTTTTGTTAAAATGGGCTTCGTACCCCCCCCCCCCCCCCCCCCCCCCCCCATCCCTCTTCCCCATTGCGTGTCTTCCAGTCCCCTCCTCAGAATAAAGCATGCTGAGTTTGCACGCAGATACCATTATGCTTGTTTCATAAACCACCAGGCAGGTGGACAATTCAGGAGCTCTAAGTTCTAAGGATTCATTTCGACGAATATTTATTGCCTGGTCCTTAACGTTTGTTTCAAACTGGGTGAGTTTTCAGTAAATGAATGAAAACTAAAATTGTTATAAAAGTCTGATGGACCTGTGTGTATGCAATGAGGATGTGTATTCCATAAAGTTCTCATGTGAACACTAGGGGAGAGAGAGAGAGAGAGAGAGAGAGAGAGAGAGAGAGAGAGAGAGAGAGAGAGAGAGAGAGAGAGAGAGAGAGAGAGAGAGAGAGAGAGAGAGAGAGAGAGAAGAAGAAGAAAGAAGTAAAAAAGAAGAAGAAAAGAAAGAGGAGGAGCAAGAGGAAAGAGGAGGCGGAGGAGGAGGAGGAGGAGGAGAAGGAAAAGGGAAATAAATCAGTTACAAAACAGAAATTCAGACAGTAGTGGGTTGTTTTCTCTCAAGATGAACTCTCGCTTAATGCAAAGTCAGTCGCTCACATTAAATGCAATAATACAGAAAATGATACTGCAGACATTTTTCAAATCTGGCACAGTACGCAACGTATTTTCTCAATTTTTCCCTCGTGGTTTGAGATGAGATGCCTTTTATCGTCTTCAAATTTGTGAATGTATTTGTTGAGACACTGTGAGTGGGACCTGTCTGTAACGATCCCCAAAAATCCCGAAAAAACGCATCAACAGCAACCTGGGTTTCAAACAGGAGGAAGGCTTAGTTGGAAAGTGAATTTAATACAAAGAGACAAAGAGACAATATTCCAGAAAAGGATTGACCTTTTAAAAATAAAAACGCTGGGGGGGGGGGGGGGGGGGGGGGGTCTCAGTTTACTGGGATAATCTTTTACTTTATTCCTTCACGGCGTCCGTTTAAAAATGAAGACAGTTACTATCCGTGTTGTCTCTACGGTTCACAATTGTTCTCCCTATTTTGGCCGGGAAAACAGTTATTGTCCGTAAGCAAAACGAACAAACACAAACAAACGAACAAGCAATCAAAACTAAACACTAAGAGTTTATGACCTTGGGGTCACAGCTGTAATCATGGTACACAGAGTGCACAGCTGTTTTCCCTGTAAACGACGTTTTTCCTCGCGATAATATTGGTTTTTTCCTCAGGAAAACTAGGATAACAGTTATCATTCCAGGGAAAAAAGGAAAATGATTATTATCGTCAGTGAAAACAATTACTATCCTCAAGGGAAAAAAAACAGCTGTGGTCCTAAGGAAAATAGTTGCAATTCAGGATGGTACCAGTTTTTCTCCTTTTTTTCACAATTTGGGTCGAAGATGACAGCTGCTTTCCAGAGCAGAATAGCTGCTATTGCTATAGACCCTAACATTCTCTCATATCCCTCTCCTACCTCTACTCTACCCGTCACCCCCCCACACACACACACACACACACACACACACCACCACCACCACCTGCCCTTTCCCCTAATCCTTAAACCCTGGTTCAGCCCCACCCAGATCATATTTCTTCTGTACTGTCTTTTCGTCCCTGTCTCCACCATTCCATGTGTCACAAAGCGAGTTCTCATCATCTGTTTCAGTGTTTCTTTTCCCACATCTGATCAACAGCCAACAGCGGTACCGAGGGAGAACAATGTTCAAAATATCTATTGTGCTTCAGTTCCAATGATCTCTTCACTTCAGTTTACTTCATGATCTGGATCCTGCAGTCACAACTTTTTTTCTTTCCACTTCTGTATATAGCAGTGACACAGATGGTGGCTATTTCTGGTGGACTCTGCCAGAGCAAGTAACATTTTCCGATGTATGCCAATAAACTCGTACCAAACGTGATGCGCAGGAGCCTACGTTCTCTGACGGGTATTTTGACGAGACAAAGGCTCTGGACAGGTTGAAAACTTCAGATCAACTCGATCCTGTCTCTGTTGCCATGTTCCTGAACAGAAGCCATACCTCAGCTCGACGTTGGTGATCGAGAGCTGCTGGTATGTCTCACCAATGCACCATCGCATCCATCTGTATTTCACGAGGGAAGGCTGAACTTTTAAATGACAGGGGATAGAGCTGAAGCAAAAGGTTCTGTGACAAAACAGAGGCGACGTGTTTCGAAATTGTGTTTTTTTTTTTTTTTTTTAATTTTTTATTGTTAGTTGTTCCATTGGTTTGGCGGCTGAATTATCTTCCCTCTGTTTTTCACGAGTTTGTAACCTCCCCTTGGTTCGCAT
>JADBJO010021293.1:27500-29796 GCA_016801955.1 Conus betulinus
CTATGCCCACTCTCCCCTCTCATCCCCCCCTTTCCCCCCTCTTTCTTGCTTAGGACAGCACGAAAGGCCCGACTGACACGATCTATGACACAAAAAAAAATTGCGTCATGGTAAATACGTGCCGCCTTTCGTTCTATCGGCCTACCTCCCTTCCTTCCCTCCCCCCCCCCCCTTTCAACCCTTCCTCCCCATGCCGTGTGATACTACGCAGCGAGGGATGTGCGTTCTAACAATAGCCCGTCTCATCCCCCCCCCCCCACCCCCCCCCCCCTCTCTCTACCCCTCGACACAAAGGCATGTTGCCGCACTCTCCACCACCACCACCACCTCCCCCCCCCCCCCCCTTTTTTTTCATACCTATGGTCCCCATCTTTGCAGACACCTACACGTGCCCGTGGACACCTATGCAGATGCATAAATTAAGTGGGGCTCACAGACACCTATACGGATGCATAAATTATCCCATGCCGATTCAGTTCAAACGATTTCTGAGGCGATTGGTGGCAAGACTAATCCCTCCCCCTCTCACCCCTGATGGGTGAATGACACATTGTCAAAATTTGATTTGGCATGTGAGAGATTCATATACTAGGCACACACAGGCGCAACTTCACTGACCCCTCAGGACTGCCTGTAGACAAGAGCAGAGGAAGACAAAGGGACAGAGAAGGCCTAGTAAACTCTTGGTAACTCTTTGATCTCAAGTCATTTACTGTTCATTCCCAGGAAAAGTGAGTTGGAACTCTGTTTTACATTTTTGAATCTATGTATTGATTTTATGTATGCTGTGTGTGTTAGCATTGTAACTTTGTACAAATGCTTAGCAACATTTATCAAACTGATGAATGATTATTTGGTGTAGTAGTTCGCTTGCCATCATATGGCAAAAGCTCTCTCCCAGTGGTTTTTGATTCTTTGTTAACAATCTGACCACTGCTCTTTGTGTTCACCCTGACTTTTGTCAGTATGCAACTCTGTCTGTTAAGATAATAATTCAATGATTAATTTTGATCAGAAAACAGTATGCCTGTGCTAGGTAAAACTGCTGCTACTCTGATTTATAAATACTGGTGATTATTGGGATGATTTGTAGTGTATGACTTTAAGTCTACACCACATGTGTACTTGGACTAAGCATAGCCCAAGTCAGTGTGATTTGATTCATATGAAACAAGGAAGAGTGTATAACTAAACTGTAACATTGTATTACTGTCTCCTACCCTTTTGTAAGCTTAACTTAGCCATGAAACAAAAGTGGAGTTAATAGTTATAGCAGAAACTCTACCATAGAGAAAACTTTGCTGGCTGAGTCTCACACCCTCTCTGAAAGAAAGAAAGGAGGGAAAAGGGTAAATGTGTGCACTCGACAAGCCAGCCATCAGATTCTCACCTACAGATCAAGTTCTCTTTATCGCAGAACTGGGATCCTGGTCACGCTGCACATCACAGTGAACCAGGAGCTGGGACTTCGCCAGAAACCAGGGCGACACCAGACAACAAATCTACACCAGTGGGGCAGTCACCAGCCAGGAGAGACAACTGTCTTCTCCGAAGCAAAGCTAAGTTTGCTTACCACCTGGACTCAAACCCATCAGACCCTTACCCTCACTTTATGATGAAACAGTGAGAACCTGTCTATGAGTACCATTCTGGCTACAGCACTGGGTATTAGCAAGCAGAATGGATGTATAATAACCATATACATTCAGTGTAACTTAGACAGAACCCCTGTATGCCAACTTAAGCTTGCTGCACAGAGTGCAAGCAAGTAAAGTAGGAGTGAGGAAGGGCCCCTCATTGTGGTAGTCCAATGAGAACTGAAAAACGCAGTCTATGGAAGTGAAGTGACACGCCATTTCTTATCTATGTGTAAGTAATAAAAGTTGATGTGTGAAAGTGCACTTAACTTGTGTCAGTTCCCTGTTGTTCAATCGAATGTTGAATGTTTGAACTTCTCTCTCTCAATTCTGTATCTCGGAGCTATAAGTACTTTTAATTAAGAGTACAAGCCTAAGGAAAATTATCTCAGAGCCATTCTCCCGTATTTTATCAATACCCGGAACAAATAAAAATTTCTTCGATGACTAGTACCGGAAAGTTGCTCCTTCCACCACTAGTAAGAGAGGGGGTGTAGGTGAAATGTAAGATAATTCTCATAGAGAAATTATTCCAAGTCCTTCCCCTAGAGGACCCACCTACCGGGACACACACACACACACACACACACACACACACACACACACACACACACACACACACACACATACATGCGCGCGCACGCGCGTACGCGCGGACG
>JADBJO010021294.1:0-10000 GCA_016801955.1 Conus betulinus
GAAAGATGGACAGGTGAACAGTATATCATCAAAGATATAGAGAAGAGGTACGAAGGAACACAAATGAAACATTCAATACATTTAAAACATCATTTGTACTTGAATCCATATAATAATTTTGAAAACGTATAAGAAGTTTATATGATGTTGTCATTAGTCACACTGTTTAGGAGCGTAGCATCAGATATGAGAAGTATGTTTTTTGAAACATTTAGACTCGAAATTACATTAAATGAAGACACTAGGTCGTTCCCTTTTCCACAAACAACACCACCGGAGTAAATGAGGCTAGATTTAAAAAGATCAATCCTCGGTAGGGTATCTGAACCTTTCTGACATTGCGAATCAGGTTTGTTTTAAATTTATTTTTCAAAGTGGTGGTGCATTATTGGACATTATCTTAAACATGAAAATTGCTTTGTTATAAATGAGTTTCCATTTTAAGGCAAAATGTCTAAACGTTTATAATCAGAGGGAGTTACAGTTGTAGATTTGAGAAGAACGAAGTTTCACAGCCCGTCTGTGAAGACTGAAGAGTGTTTTAATACGTTATAACTGGCTGAATCCCACAATGTATAAGAGTAATTCAAATGAGATTCAATGTACGAAGTAAAAAACAGCTTACGACAATGTTGGTCTAAGAAAAATTTTAGTTTGAAAGCTGGTGAATCTTTTGAGATAGAAGTTTGCAAAGCATTGTGACCTGAGAAGACCATGACAAATTATTGTCTACAATGACACCAAGAACTTATGATGATCAACTCTTCAATATTTCATTATTTATACAAAGAGATAGGGAATCGTATAAAATATTTTGACGCTTTGTCTGGTGGTTATTATCAAGTACTCTTTCATTTTCTGAGGATGGAGACCATGTGATTGAGCTTCAGACCATGTGATTAATTTGTTTATTACTTTCTTGTAAACTGGCAATATATTTTCAACCGTTTTTTTTTATGACTACAGTGTATTTGTGTGTCATCAGCGAACCTTTCACAGAGACTATCATGAATAGAGTAAATCGTTTATATATATGGAAAATAAGATAGGTCCGAGTACTGACCCTTGAGGCCACCCAGACTAATAGATCTGTAGGAGATTACAGATCTCATTTTTACTGAGACCTTTTTTGTCTTGCTATCGTGAAGTAATTGAAGATAGAGTTCTAACTGAATTCCTCTTATAGTTTGTATCCCTTTAGCTTTTTTAAGAAGAAGATTGCCGATCAATACTCAAGGCTTTCCCCCCCCCACCCCCCCCCCCCCCCCCCTTTCATGACATCTACCACTGAAACACCTGGTAACTTTGTCGTTATTTATTCTAGTAAATTCTCAACTATGATCAAACTAAAGTTTGTCACGACCGCCGTTATGCCAGCGAGTGGGTAGCCTCTTAAAAATCCAGACGGTTTTGATGAAATAAATTGAAAGAATTGAAGTGCACGGACTAGAACATGCCATTTAGGTTAGAACACACTTGGTTAACCACCACATGGTATTAGACATTACTCTAGCAATTTTAAAAAGCCTTGGGGAACTGATTTTTAGAAATGCAGAGATTGTATATATAAGTGAGTGTTTCAGCAATTACAGGTGCTGACAGTTTGAGAATCTTTCCGTCAATGCCATCAAGGCCGTAGTACGATTTGCTTTAAGTGAATAAGGCATTATATACTTTCGTGTACACATAACAACGGAATATCTAGACATGTTGTGATATTTTTTGGACTGACAAAAAGTCAGAAGACATCTAACTCGTTTTGTGAGGATCTGTTTCTTTTTATGGTGAAATTGGCAACATGCAGAAGTGTGTATTCAACATTTCAACTGATACATCTTCGGTGGTTGTAGCACGAGCGTTTAGAATTTTTATTGCTAAGCTGATTGATAGCCTTTCCAAACTGATCGGTTGTCTGTTTTAGAGATAAATAAGATCTTTAAAATATTTCTTTTTGGCTGCGCGTTTTAAATAGTTAACAAGATTTCTTGTTTCATAAATTCTATACGATTACCTGATGCCCAGAAGTGAGTCTTCTTAAATCCATGGTTTTTCTATATCACTTGTTATCCAAGGCTTTTTAGGGGTACTTTTGACACGAATTGTTTTTTAATGAGGTGCTTATTTAAACATTGAGAAAAAGTGTGATACCACCACCTCTAAGCTTTCATCGGATTCGGAACTGATACACAGAGAACATGAGGAATTCATCAGATCGTAGGAATAGTCTTTATCAAAGCCTGAGGAAATTCCTATACGTAATATACTTGCGATGATTTGGGGATTTTAACGCCTCGTTACACCAAGTAAAACACACAGGGGAGTGATCGCTGATCCAAAAAACTGGTGAACATATTTCTATTATAGTGAGTACAGAAGATTTGTACCCATGGTCAATGAGAGTTTGGGAAGTGGCATTGATTCGGTTGGCTTGCTTCTCGATTAACTGAATAAGATTAAAAGAGTGTGAGGTTGAAATCCAGGATTTATTCCTTTCAAAAGATCAATGTTAAAATCACCAGTAAAATTATTTTCGTTTTTGAGAGTAAGGACCCTCCTGCCCTCATTAGAGTAAAGTTTATCCATTCCAGTCAGCATGTTCCGCTGGGTTTCTGTAAATAAAGCCTAAGAGAATTGGTTTGGAAGGTTTTGAACCATAGTACCTCTATCCATAGTGATTCTATATGATATTTTTCGAGCGAGCGGCTCGGATTAAATTTAATAGATCCGTGAACATAACCAAATAAACCTGTTTCTCTTGGTCTGGAAGGGTCATTTCGAACTAAGTTACTAACCAGGTAAATTTAATTCTGTGTCAGAAATAATAGTGTGTTAATCTTGTTTCGCGCAAAAACCAAATAAGAGAGAGATAGAGAGAGTCTGTGTGTCTGTGTGTCTGTGTGGGGTTCTGTGTGTCTGTTGTCTGTGTCTATTGTCTAATGTGTGTATTGGCGTGCCTCCCAAAGAGTCCTCTGATGTTGAATAGTAAGTTAATTCCAAACATACGTCGTTTATTCCAAATCTTTCGCACTGATACACCATTTCCAAGACTTGTACAATCCTTTTCACCACAAATTCTGGGCCTGCTCTTGAATGAAAATGGAATATCAAGAGAATTCCTGGAAAAGAGTCAGGGTATTCCAAACAAGTCAATCACAGAATGATTAACAGAGACGTACAATATGTTTGACGAAAACTTATGGCGTGTGAGTAATATAAAGCGCGTGTAAAACAGTCTCCTTAAGCATGACATTATGATTTCACGTAGACATTTTTTGCTGTAGTGCAGATTTTGACATATACTCAGGCTATGTTCCCACTGTTCGTGTTGGCTGAGAGGTCAAAGGCCAGTCATCAGCTTTCATCCACTTGTTCTAGGGCTGTACCAGAAGGCGGCTAAACCTGATTTCTGAGATGGGCGCATATTCCCCATTTCATACCAGCTACGTTTCTTTTGAATATGCTTTTCTCCAAAGCCCTATTGGCCTAGAGTCCCCTATTGGCTAAGGCCCGACTACCTCCTAGATTCTTCTGGCATGCCTGTTCTTTTCCTCTCTCTTCTGTGTACCAATGTTCTTTCTTTCTTTTTGTTTTATCCCCTGTTGCCGTTTGTCCCTCTTCATTTCTCATGATTCCAATGCCTAACCTATTCCATTGCAGATCTTGTGATTTCCGTTGCCAACTCCCCTGCCTAGCAAACTTTCTATATACAGCCTCTTCAATTCATCGTGACTGGATTAATGTCCAGCCTTTTCCTCCGAGGGTCGTCACGCCTGGAATCAAGTCGAGTATCGGAGGATGAAAATTCCCTCCAACTGATGGAAAAAATATCAGCTACAGATCCCACCTGACGGATAGTGAAGAACTTTAATAAAGCGCCGCGTGGATTCCATTCCATCTTCATACTATACGGTTCAAGTTTTTCATAATCAATTCCCACACCAAACAAAACAACAAATAAACTTGGACGTGAATACTAGAAAACAATGAGCTCATCGGCGAGGATTTTTTATCCATGAAGAAATACTGAACGCAACACCACACAAATATCCCAAATATGCCCCACTGTGCACATCATGTAAATAAGCTCCTCATATATGACTGCCACTTCCGCCAGTGTGTTAGAGGAAAAATCGTATTACTTTGGCTCAAACTTACTAACTGATTGTAGAATACATACTGAACCGTGCTGCGACAGACTCCATTGTCTGCTTAGATATCCTTAGCACCCAACAGACTGTTGTTGGCAACCATAAAAACACCATATCTATTAACAGTGGAATATGCAAACCCCCGGCAAACACTCAATAACTAGTTGTCTCTGCTACATGGTCATCGGATCTGACTGCAGTGGATTTAATCCAAACATGATTTGTGTTAAATTTGATTAAACGCTCCCAGTCCAGACAGGTCCAACCAAAAAAAAAAAAGGATAAAAAGTTATGGATTTATTGGAAAATAAAACATGAGATACATTACACCCCTGTAACATACTGTCACATGTCTCTTTTCCAATAGATATATTTATACCGAATAGCTCATTATCCATATATGGACTTGCATTCCATGTTGCCAATGGGAAATGGAAGACGATGAAACACACGGACATCACCAGGAGTTCAGTCCGCTGTGAGTAGAGTTTTCACCTTCTTCACTCTCTGGCTCTGCTTTTTTTCACATGGCTGCAAACTGTTTTCCCCTTCTTCCCCTTCACACCGACAACCTTTACCTTGGTCCCAAGGACGACGATTACTGATCAGTCCACAACCAACAGATAGTGTACAAATTCCAACAGAGAACGAAACACATCGATTTGTGGCAAAGGCATGGACCATACAAATCAGGAAGGAAGAAGGAATGTCGTGCATTTTATTGCACTTCTCTTTATCCTTCCATCAACCCAGAAGTGAAGTAAATCAAGGAAAGGAATATGTCAACGTCATCACCAATCATTCCCCCATGTTACGCTCGTTGGCCGTCGGCTGCACTATCGACCGGTGCGTCGATTGGCCTGAGTGACATCCACCAGTACCGGTGAGGAAGCTCCTGAGGCGCTTGGCATCCCGTGGGCTATCCGCCCTAGGCACTCCATGCGAGTAAATCTCCGGCCCTGCGTGCACGTCGACAGCTTGAATCTTTGTACTGATTCGGATTACTTACGGCTGTTGTGCATCTCTGCTTATGGGCGCTCGTACAGGTGTCGGCTGAGCTGATCAAATGTGATCCCTATTTCTGCAAGGTGCCTCATCCTTCGAAGAGTCCACACAGTAGCAGGACTACTGCCAATGTCATAAAATAATCTCGGTCTAAGCTGGCACGTCCTTGGCTCTCAATCGAATAACATAATGATAGTCATTATCTTGCCGAACGTGCCGTAAAAACGCAAAGCCAAGGAAAAACGCTTTATTGTACAAATGTATAGCCTGGAACTAATCCAATAAGGATGGGAAAGGCAGTGTTTCCTGCACATGCGTAAAACGGGATGTACTGTAGTTCTTTAAATGTAGGTGGATGTTGGGACAGAATTGGTGAAGTGAGACATAGGTATCGTATCCATCGTGGATCTACGTTTTACTGACAGTATCTTCAGATTACAAATCTACTGAGGTGTCCCATCTGTTTGAAATGCATTCCTTAGTCTTCTACAAAACATCTTCCGATTTTCATCACTTTCCGTTTTCTTTTAAAGAATTGTGTGGGCAAGCGGAAATGACCCTATCTACACTCAAACAGACACCCTGTCAAGTGTCCACAGACACCCATGTCAATGTTTTACATGGAGTCGTATGGACGTTGATACTACACCGAGTGCGTCCACTGAGGTGTGTACGTCATCCCATTGAAACTGTTTCTTTCAGTCTGCGCTTAGACGACCCTATGCCCAAATCACTTTTCACAAATGGTAATGGTGCAACACAAACAAGGACAAAAAACAATAAATGCAGGTAACAACTGACAGTTTTCAAATGTACGTTCGTTTATTTGATTAAAATATCTTTTGCATTTTAGCATGAGATGATAGTATCTTAGAAATATATTTCTTCTTCTTCTTTAATATAAAAAATAAACCGAAAATATGAATTCGTCAGTGAATATTAATTTGGCCAGCAATATTATGGTGTGTTTTATTTCCCTCCATCCTGACAATATTGAAGAATATCGAATGCCTCAACACGAAACGTCTTTTTGATCACCGTTTATTTGCTGGCCTTGTTTTTTGTTCATCTGCCCATCCTCCCTAACCCCCACTCCATCCGCCTCTCTCCCCATCAGCACTCTAATACAATGCCCCACCCTATACCCCCTTATACATTGAACTAAAAATAATTTAGTCGTGCACATGAGTTGTAACATCTATACAATTATGGTCATAGTAACAATAGCAACTATGGGAAATGCGTGTGAAACATTGTCTCCTTTTGGTGGTAGAACTTGATTTATCAATTAATATCCCATTTGCGACGGCATAGGATTTAATCAACACAGACAGTAGCTTTGGCATTACGTTTTCAGGAGAATGAAGACTTGGGGTCTCGACATGTGGGATATGCAAATCATTCTCTTTTATATCGATGGAAAATGTTGTATTATTTTCTTATATGTCAATAAATCGGAAATCCACGAGAAGCACTGTTAACAGACCCTTCATCCAGCAACAGCTCTCATATCCCTGTTCTGTTAGGGCTGTGTCAAAACTCGCATTTGAATATTTGTGAATTCACATGTGATCTTAACTGCCTGTTTTCCTTCTCGACTTTTTAAACTGCGCCATAAAATGCTATTTTGGTTCTTGAGCTACTGGTACAACCATTGCATACAAATACAGTAACAAAATCCTCGAGTACAACTACCCAAATGCTAGTTAACAGAAAAGTAACTAAATTACATGATGAAATTTTAAACGTAAACATTCTGAAGACATCCAAACCACGAAAAACAACTGGTGGACTCTTCGATCCGCACAGTACGTCAGTGTAATTGTTGAATCAAGATGCAGCTCACAAGCTTATCAGCACTTAGACGCCCATTAAAGAAATGATAAGTCAATTATGTCAATGGTAGCGAAACTCAGTTTTTTCTCTTCATCTCTCTATCAAATCACTTTTGTCATCCTTCTGTGGTGGGCTTAAACACTCCATTCATACCTTCTACGGTGTCCTTTCAGCCCTCGTTGTGCTGGAACTTGAGCAGCTTGGGGTCATTTCTTTCTTTTCTTTTTCTGTATCTAAATAAGATTTGCTTTCCTGAAAGCAAAAAAGGTAAGAGGTATCACATTCTCGAAATTATACCAATGCATCGTGAATTAATACACGCCAGCAATCACCATCGCGAATTCTCCCTCCGTTGCTTGACACTTACTAAAGACCCCCTCAACCAGGTTCCTCTAGGTCCTGTGGGCTATTTGCTCAAGCCGTAGCTCTCGGCACATGTTTTTTCTGCTATCTCCAGCAGTCAGCACTGTTCGTATTCGCATCTGCCATCGGTTCTTTTTTCTGGCGTCTTTCCACCATTCCGCTCTCCATCGCCCCGGTCCTTGGGTTCACTTTCTTACCTAAGGCTCCTCCCTCTGATCTGAGTCTCCCGGCTCGGCTATACGTCGTTGGATCATGGTAGATTACTGGCATACCTTCTTTCACGCTCCGATGCCCAAAAGCCCGTACTATATCGGGGCGGACTGTGCGTTTATGGTGCTCCCCTAATGGTTTCTCCGCATGCGGTGATAACACCGCATTTGTGCCGTCGGGCGCCTGTACCTTTTATGCGTTTACAACCGTGGTCTCATTCCGCACGTTCAAATGGGCACGGTGTTAACTAAACCCTACGCAGGTGTCAACACGTGGGGCTGTTGCCCAACACAGACGGGCGCATGACAGTCCAAACAACCAGTTCCACGGACCTCAAACGTGCAACGCGAGCAACTAGCTAACCACCACAAGTCGACGAAGTAGAGCGAAAACACACAACACACACACAAACAATTCACACGGGCATACCTATTAAGGATAAAATCTCCACCTTTAGTATGGCTCCCTGCAACTACTGAGACCTATCATCGACACGGGAAAAAAACGAACTTTCACATGCCTGATATCTATTCGTTTTAACACCAAAGCAAAATCTGATTACCAACAAGACATGTCCTGCCATTCTTTTTCCTATACATTCTGTTAACTAGTCTTTGCCAGGTTCAACACCGGGTGGTCCCTGGATGGTGCAACGGTCGAGGACCGCAGCTCAATCAGAACACTGCACTTTGTATCATTCCTGAACTTTGATTTTAGTCGAAATTGTCGCAATCGTTAACGCACATTTTTGTTTGGTACTCTTAACAAAATAAGAATTAACAATGTTGACTGATGAAATTCTCTGGCGGAAACATACAACAATGATAAAAGAAGACTTAAAGCTTAGCGACAACATGGTTACAAGGTGGGCAAAACCGTAATTAAACGTCTCATCCCTCTTGCGACTTACTTTCAGATCTGTGTTCGTCCAAGAAGGACCCTTATTCCGGAAGTGTTTGAAGTCCTTAAATGCAGCCACAGTATTTGGTTTGAGGCTCATGCAAAAGCCTTTTGCATGATTCCAGATAGTGCCTTGTTCCATCTTTTATGGGCCCTAATTCCTCAGCCAACCAGGGCTAGATATCCCAACCGATATGAAGGTCAGTCTTGTGCTCTGCACAGACGTCATTTGCAGCAGGACTTGCTGGGTTTGGCGTACTCTGCAGTTCTTTTGAGATATTTCTAGCCAATATTCGCAGATCCGTCAAAAAACTACTGCCACATTGTATGTTTGCCAGAAAACTCAGTCAAAAGGTACCCTCTGAGATGAAACAAGTTTCTGATTGGTCCCTCTGGGCTCGCACCGGACTGTTGTTGCCCATGTAAAAATGATTTCAAATGGATTTTAATACCATTTACGTGGTATCCTTCTCCCAAGAAGTAGTCCCCCTCCAACCCTTCGATGCGATAAGTGTACCTGAGGCTTTCAGAGATGTGTTCACATGGGTAGGTCTACCGAGAGGAAATTCTTTAAAAGTGAGATATTTGTCTCTGATCTCATACAAAGCCCTTTTCTATGAAAATCCATGCATTCTTCTCACTGTCACAATGGTTTTGGTTAGAGATACAACAGCACACCCATGAACAATGCTGAAAAAGGTAATCTGCGCTCATCTAGATCAACGGGACAGATACATTTCAGTTTTTACTTTTTGCATATTGGGAGCTGACGCTTGAGAGCACTGGTTGTCTCCATTTGAATATCTTTTATGGTTGCCGCCCCAAAGACCCAGCTGATCTGTTAACATACATGGATGATGATAAGCCTTGGTATTAATGTATTCTCCAGGTAAAGCAGATTCTCTCTGGGAACTGTGTCAGTTACTATGAAATAGAATCTGGCCACCATGAAAAAGTACTTTGATGCCAAAGCTGTCGCCAGATGTTTTCAAGTTGTGAGGAAGTTCTTGTTTTCGTCCCTGCTGACCATAACAACTAACTCATGTCGTGGAAGGATCCATTCAAGACTTCAAAGGTGCATTGGTCTAACTGACCTGGGGAAAGGTAAACCTAAGATTCATCATGCATATTTCATTCAGAGGTACTTTCGTAGCTGCGACTGCAAAAGATTATTCTCTGTGAAGGACATAATTGTTGGGTCGTGATCAACTCGTGACATTTGCCCGGACTAAGACTGCAGAATTTTATCTGAACTCTTTAAATCATAAAATAATCTGGAATGCTCGTGGACGACGACAGAGATGTGGTTTATTTCCAAATTCAACCCTCACAGACGAATGACACAATGTCTGACTTTAAGATTGACAGCAAGCTGACGTGGGCCAAAGTTCAATGTAGGACAGTCTGTCTTGCTTGCCTCTGAAGGAACCAGACCCACTCGCACCTTAACCTTTCCCTTCCATTTCCCATCAGGTGGCAGTGGAAAAGATTCAGACCATCTTGGACCTCAAAGTTCTTGAGCTGTGCATTGCTCAATA
>JADBJO010021294.1:27500-29793 GCA_016801955.1 Conus betulinus
AATAAGAAGAAATAAAAGTACATTTACTGCCTTTCTTTATCCTTCCGTACCAGAAGTGAGAGTAAACAAGGGAAAGGAAGATCACGACACCTGCAATAATGCCCCACATTCTCTTGGCCGTGCACATCAACCCAAACACGATGAGGCCAGACAACAGACAGAGCTCTCTGTACCGTCATCACCAACAAATCCATGAGGAAATCCCTATCGCTGCATTGAAGATGAAGATTGATAACTTACATGTGACACTGTCAAGTGCTGTAATGTCGGACGGGCTGATCATAATGTTGATCCATATTCTGACAGGCCCAGTGAAGAGGACACAGGTATCAGATACCGCCAATGTCAGAAAATGATAGTCGAGGCTGGAACGGCTAGCTCTGAATCGAATAACAATAATGATGGTCATTATATTGCCGAACGTGCCGAAAACGCAAAGAAAAGAAAAAAACGATCTTTTGTATCAAATGTATAATCTGAACTAATTCAGTAGAGGTAAAGTCAGTCTTTTCTGGCACAGCGGAAAACGGGATACTGTAGTTCTTAAATGTAGTGGAGTTGGACATATTGGTGAAGTGAGACATAGGTGTCGTATCCATCATGATCCAGTTTTTATGATAGTATATTCAGATTACAAGTCTACTGACTTGTCCTGTCTGAAATGTATTCCTTTGCTCCTATAGAAAATTCCTGAATTTTCATCACTTTCCGTTTTCTTTGTATATGGCGTAGACCAAATGACCTATCTACACTCACGCAGACACGCATGTCAAGTGTCACAGACACGCATGTCAAGTGTTTACATGCAGTCGTATGGACTTTGATACACCGAGTGCGTCCACTGAGGTGTGTACTTCATCCACATGGAACTGTTCTTTCAGTCTCGCTGAGACGACCCTATGCCCAAATCGGCTTTCACAAATGGTAATGGTGCACACAAAACAACGACAAAAACAAAAAATGCAGGTAACAACTGACAGTTTTCAATGTACGTGCGTATATTTATTAAAAAAATATTTTGCATTTTAGCATGAGAGGATAGTATCTTAGAAATATATTTCCTCTTCTTCTTTAATATCAAAAATAAAACCGAAAATATGAATTCGTCAGTAAAATAATTTGCCAGGCAATATTATGGTGTGTTATATTTCCTTCCAGCCTGACAATATTGAAGAATATCGAATGCCTCAAAAGAATATTTTGATCACATTAATTTTGCCTTTTTTCATCTGCCACCTCCCTACTCCCACCCACCCCTCTCCCCAATCACACTCTACAATGCCCCACCCATACCCCCTTATACAGTGAACTAATAGTTTAGTCGTTCACATGGTGTAACAAAAGACAATTATGTCAATAGTGCAATAGAAACAAAATGGGAAAATGTGTGTGAAATTTTCTCCTTTTGTGGTAGATTTGGATTAATTAATTCAACATACCATTGCGAGCTAGGATTTAATCACACCAGACAGTAGCTTTGGATTACATTACAGGGAGCATGAAGACTTTGCTTCTACATGTTTGATATCAAATCTTTCTTTTATATCTAGGAAAATTTGCATATTTGCTTAAAATGCAATAAAACGGAAATACAGAGAAGCACTGTAAATAGACCCTTCATCCAGCACCAGTTCTCATTCCTGTTCTGTCAGTGTTGTTCAAACTCACATTTCATATTTGTGAATTCACTTGTGATCTTACTGCCTTTTTTTCTCGACTTTTAAATGCGTCCTAAGAATACTATTTTGTGCTTGAGATACTGGTAAAACCATTGCATGAATACAGTAACGAAATCCTCGAAATACAACTAACTGAATGTAATTAAGAAACGTAAATAAATTAAATGATGAAAGTTTTAACTTAAGACATTCTGAAAACCCAAAACAACGAAAAATAATGGTGGCCTCTTTATTTCACAGGTGCACCAGTGAATTCGTGAATCAGTGAAGCTTCACAAGTTATCAACAGTTAGACGCCCATTAAAAAAAAATGCAAATTCAAATTCATGTCAATTTAGCGAAAACGTTTTTCTTCTCTCGTATTATCACTTTGGTCAGCCTTTTGTGGTGGGCTAAACACTTCAGTTGCATACTTCTACAGTGGCATTCTACCCCTCGTTGGCTGAAATTCGAGGCGGTTGGGTCATTAATTCTCTTTTTCTTTGATCTAATAAGATTTGCTTGCTAAAAGCAAAAAAAGGGTACGAGCATCACGTTTGCCAAAAATATGATACATCGAAATTAATACACTCTAGCAATACCATCGCGATTTCCCCGTGCTGACACATACAAAA
>JADBJO010021295.1:0-29791 GCA_016801955.1 Conus betulinus
TATACAGTGGACCCCCTTTATAAAACTACCTCCCTCACAAGACGTACGTCTAGCAGACGTTGCCCTTCTTAAAAGTAACATCCTTATAGGATCCATTCCTTTTAAGACTTCATTTTGGATAATATAGGATTTTATTAAAAAAAAAAAAAAAAAAAAGGATCTACTGTACAGTCTACTGCATGTCATTATTATTTTTGCTGAAAAACTTCAACCAGACTATGCTTTCATGCCCACAGATTATGTCCGTTAGTTTTTTTGAAAACTCACAAACATACTACGGTATTGCACACCAGCCTTTTTCTGGTATAGCATTCTTCTAAAACTGAAAAGGCAGAGGAGTCAAATTACCACTTTCCGCGGTCACTGAGGAGAAACAATCAGTTTTGAAATACCGGTATCTGACCAGGAGTTATATGTTAGTGAGCTTCCTCCCCATTGGAGATGATCTCCCACTTAGGAGACTATAAGCTTGCTGAGGTTCATTTTGAGAAGCATTTATTATTCCCCACTCACACCCACTCAAGCACATACTGTCAGTTAGGCAGAATAATCTACCACTGCAGATATGAAGGCTTTATCACCCCCCTATTTTTACAATCTGAGACATAAGAGCAAGCTTTGTTTATAATCAATATATATATATATATATAGATATATATATATATATATATATATATATATATATATACACATCACACTCTTCCCCACCCCCACCCTGTCCCACACACACACACACACACACACACAGAGGATCTTCCAGTGGTAAAACCAAACTGACAGTCTGAGAGCAAACCATTATCTATCAGATGGAATTTAGCAAATCTCTGAGTACACTCTCAAAAACTGCTGTCAGACTTACTGGTCTGTAGTTACCGGGACATTTTTTATTGCCTTAAAAAAAAATTGTTTTTACCTCAGCTACCTTCTATTCTATAGGTAACTTGCCACACTGTAATTAATGTCATATGAAATAGTACTTTCAAAAAAAAGCCAAAACATCACTCAATTCCTTTAATACGCTTGGATGAATTTTGTCAGGTCCAGCAGCTTTGGTAATATTTAGCTTGGACAGTCTTTCTTTCAAACTCTTTTCAGAAACAGAAGCAGAAAATAGTTTTATATCTGTCTTTTTTTAAAAATCAGGAATATTCTCTGCATCTTCATCAATAAACACACTAGTAAAGAAGTTATTTAAGACCTTAGCCTTCCTTTTGTCCGTTTTAATTAATTCACCATTAGGGGTCATTAGGTTCCCAATAGGTTCTTTAGGTTTAGTCTTTGAATTAACATAATTGGAGAATGCTTTTGGGTTTATGAAACAAACTGCAGCATTACCGGAACCAGACAAAAAAGCAGAAGAGCACACAAAACAAAGTGTGAAGTAATGCAGTTTTAATGAACAACACAAAACAGGACAAGAAATTTTCGGCAATATGCCTTCCTCGGCAACAAAAATAGAAAACAGTACAGACATTAACATGCACAATACTCCCCTTGTGAAGCCAAAGTGGTGTCATCTGTGAGCTTGTCTTTTGGTTCTGATCTTGTCAAGAACTGTACATGGAAACTGTTTTTTTTTGACCACTTTGGCTTCACAATGGGGAGTATTGTGCATGTTAATGTCTGTACTGTTTTTATTTTTTGTCACTGAGGAAGGCATACTGCAAAAAATTTCTTGTCCTGTTTTGTGTCGTTCATTAAAACCGCGTTACTTCACACTTTGTTTTGTGCATTCTTCTGCTTTTTCATCTGTTCTGTTAGGGTTTGTTTTAATATTACTGGCTAATTTTCTCTCTCTTTCTTGTGACGTGACGCTTGACAACGCCCATTAAAACACCAAACCAAAAAATAGATTTCAAATCTATGCCCACTCTCCCCTCTCAACCCCCCCCCCCCCCCCCCCCCCCCCCCTCCCCCTCTTGCTTGGGACAGTGCGAAAGGCCCGACAGACACGATCAGTGACACAGGAAAAAAATTGCGTCACGGTAAATACGTGCCGCCTTTCGTTCTTAGCCGCCTACCTCCCTTCCCCCCCTCTCAACCCTCCCTCCCCATGCTGTACGATACACCGCAGCGTGGGAGGCGTTCTAACAACAGCCCGTCTCACCCCCCCCCCCCCCCCCCTCTCTCTACCCCCGCGACACAAAGGCATGTGCCCACATAAAGACATGTGCCGACACAAAGACATGTGCCGCGCTCTCCACCCCCCCCCCCCCCCCCCCCCTCCCTTTCATCCCTGCCGTCCCCGTCCTCGCAAGCACCTGCACGTGCTCGCGAACACCTATGGCGGACGCATAAATTAACGGGGCTCAACGGTCAGCTATACTATACGGATACGGATGCATAAATTATCCCGTGCCGATTAGGATCAAAACAATTTCCGAGGCGATTGGTGACTAGACTAAATCCCTCCCCCTCTCACCCCTGATGGGTGAATGACAGTTTGTCGAAATGTGATTCGGCAAGCAAGAGATTCATAAACTAGGCACACACCAGCTCAGCTTCACTGACCCCTCAGGACTGCCTGTAGACAAGAGCAGAGGAAGACAAAGGGACAGAGGCCTAGGAAACTCTTGGTAACTCCTTGATCTCACGTCATTCCCTGTTCATTCCCAGAAAAGTGAGTTGGAACTCTGTTTTACATTTTTGAATCTATGTATTGATTTTATGTATGCTGTGTGTGTTAGCATTGTAACTTTGTACAAATGCTTAGCAACATTTATCAAACTGATGAATGATTATTCTGTGTAGTGGTTTGCTTGCCATCACATGGCAAAAGCTCTCTCCCAGTGGTTTTGATTCTTTGTTAACAATCTGACCACTGCTCTTTGTGTGTGCACCCTGACTTTGTCAGTGTGCAACTCTGTCTGTTAAGATAATAATTCAATGATTAATTTTGATCAGGAAAACAGTATGCCTGTGCTAGGTAAAAACTGCTACTCTGATTTATAAATACTGGTGATTATTGGAATGATTTGTAGTGTGTGACTTTAAGTCTACACCACATGTGTACTTGGACTAAGCATATAGCCCAAGTCAGTGTGATTTAATTCATATGAAAACAGGAAGAGAGTTGTTTAACTAAAACTGTAACATTGTATTACTGTCTCCTACCCTTTTGTAAACTTAACTTAGCCTTTAAACAAAAGTGGAGGTTAATAGTTATATAGCAGAAACTCTACCATAGAGAAAACTTTGCTGGCTGAGTCTCACACCCTTCTGAAAGACAGAGGAAAAGGGTAAATGTGTGCACTCGTCAGACCAGCCACCAGATTCTCATCTACAGATCAAGTTCTCTTTATCGCAGAACTGGGATCCTGGTCACGCTACACATTGCGACTGAACCAGGAGCTGGGACTTCGCCCGAAACCAGGGCGACACCAGACAACAGATCTACACCAGTGGGGCAGTCACCAGCCACAGGAGAGAACAACTGTCTTCTCCGAAGCAAAGCTAAGTTTGCTTACCACCTGGACTCAAACCCATCAGACCCTTACCCTCACTTTATGATGAAACAGTGAGAACCTGTCTATGGTATTAGCAAGCCGTGTGGATGTATAATAACCATATACATTCAGTGTAACATAGACAGAACCCCTGTATGCCAACTTAAGCTTGCTGCACAGAGTGCAAGCGAGTAAAGTAGGAGTGAGGAAGGACCCCTCATTGTGGTAGTCCAATGAGAGCTGAAACACAGCCTATGGAATTGTCACGCCATTTCTTATCTATGTATAAGTAATAAAAGTTGATGTGTGAAAGTGCACTTAACTTGTGTCAGTTCCCTGTTGTTCAATCGAATGCTGAATGTTTGAACTTCTCTCTTCAATTCTGTATCTCGGAGCTATAAGTACTTGTAATTCATAGTACAGGCCTAAAGGAAAATTATCTCAGAGCCAGTCTTCCGTATTTTACTAATACCCGAAACAAATAAAAATTTTCTTCGATGACTAGTACCGGAAAGTTGCTCCTTCCACCACTAGTAAGAGAGGGTGTGTAGGTGAAATGTAAGATAATTCTCATAGAGAAATTATTCCAAGTCCTTCCCGGAAATTGCAGAGTGATGACTCTTGCTAGTTGGAGGTTGTGATCAATATCTTCAATTTGGTTTGGATTTGAACAGAAGATCACATCAATAGTAGTTGGCCTTTGTTAAGCTCGAAAATGAGTTGGCTCAGAAACCAACTGAATGGTGTAGCTGTCTAATGTAGTTCTTGAAAATTTAGTAGCAGGATGTTCGATTGTGTCAGGACCACTAGAACAAACTCCTTTCTTGCCATTTAATCTCAGGATGATTGATACTTGGAATAACTTCCCAGTCAATGTTGTTGGAGCAGAAACTGTTAACACCTTCAAAAATTGTCTTGATAAACACTGGATACACCGTATATTTCAAACAAATATTGACAAGTTTGCATTGATTCAAATTTTTTTTTTTTTTTTAAATCACACATGTGCTTTATAAAAGTGCGAGAAAAAGACCAAAAAATAATTTCTCGCTAAAACCATATGATTATCCACATTCAGCAGGCTAAAGGTTGGAAATGTCTAAGATGCCACAATATATGATATCATATGATATGTCTGTATCTCGTTCTTCTACCACTCACTCTCTATGATATTATGGTAAATGCATACAGCCTAATTTTCCTGTTCTTACCCTGTTTTTTTGTCCATTCCTGTTCCCAAAGTCCATCCCACATAGTCGAAAATCTGTACTTTCTCCTTAATTTTGCTTAAGATAGGAGTCTTACCACCACCCCCACCCCCACCCCTTCCCCCCTGCCATCCCCATTCCATGCTACCCTTCATCCACTGAAAGTAAGTTTTCATATTTTCTGAAATGACTGAATGATCCACTAGCACGTCTATACATCATTCTTTTAATGATGTTCAGACAAATAATATTACAGTAATAAATCTCCAGAACTGCTATGCCCTTCATCTTAATCCAGTTTTTAATGTAATATAAACAAACAAAACAAAAAAAAATGACATGAGTATGACTGTCAGCATATGTAACTGCAACAAAAGGAAAATACAAAAAAAATAAAGTGTGCTTGTTATGTATCTTTTATGCATATTCTAGAGAAAAATTCTCTCTCTCTCTCTCTCTCTCTCTCTCTCTCTCTGTCTCTCTCTCTCTCTCTTTCTCTCCTCCCCCCCCCCCCCCCCATCTCTCCTCTCCACTCTCTCTCATTTAGTCAATGTTATAAATGCATGTTTTGAAATGGTTACAGATGTTAAGCAGAAAACTTGCAATGTTTTTTGGGAAGAGGTGAATGGCTTTGGTTATGGCTGCACTGAAGAAACAGTTACAGACATCTCAAGGATCCAGGTATGTTAGTTTTTTATGGGTATTGCACATTGTCTTCATCTCAAATTTCCCAATTTTTGGTGAATTTGCTGACTGATAATATATGAGTTGTTCTGATTTGCTGAATTACACTCTCTACTTTCCTCCTCACAGTTTTTTTGACTCATCAGATGCATCTGGACAGCTTGCTAGTCTTAGTGACACTGGACCTGATCAGTCCCTCTTTCTCTCTCTCTCTCCCTCTTTCTCCCCCCCCCCCCCCCCCCCTCTCTCTCTCTCTCTCTCTCTCTCTCTGCTTTTTAATGCGTTGCTAAACTAGAACAAGTTCTTACCAACTCAATCTTGTCTGCGTCCTGTCTTGATTTTTTATCATACTGTTAGATTCTGATACCAATCAAGCTGTTTTGTAGACCTAACTGAGCTTCTACCATGGTTATTTCTTTTTTGATTTTTTCACCTTTTTGATATGGGTCTGGGTTCTGTTCGGTTCCCAGAAACATGCAAATTTTGTTTCATGATTAGTATTCTTGAAAAAGATTAAGAACAGCTACTGTGTGCATTTCTGTTTATGATAAATGCTGAAAACAGGTATTAGCTTGCATCCTGGTGATGTCTATTCATTGGAAGTCTTTTTTGTCAGTTTCAGTTCTATGTTAATCTTTTTAAAGAGCAAGGGAGTTAGCAAAGAGAGGAAGTGAGCAAAAGAAATGTGTTATGACTTTATGTAAAGTGTTGGTTGAAAGCATTTAATATAAGCCCTAATGCATCTTGTGGCTTGTTTCTTAGGTCATGTGAAGAGAGTCTTACAAAGTCAGCTTGAGGAAGGATAATGTCTGTATCTCACCTCAACATCTGTCTTCTGGGTAGGTTTTAGTTAAGTGATTTTCATGATGCAACCACTTACTCCCCATTTTCAGTACTTTATTTTTTTTTATTACTTCATTTTCTATCCCAAAAAAAAAATCATCAAGCATTAGATGTAGTTGTGAATAACTGATCCAGTTTATTTTACTGTTGTACACATATGAATACCAATGGTATACGGAAGTATTCTTGAGAGTGTGTGTCTGTGTATGACAAATACCTGAAATTGAGGTCTTCTCAGTATCTTTATCTTGCACCTTGATAATGTGTATAGATCTTGAGGTTTTCTTTACTTTGGTACATAAATCAGTTTTCTAAAGAGCAAAATAATTATGACAAAGAGGTGTGTGTGTGTGTGTGTGTGTGTAGGGGTGTGGGGGGGGGGGGTGTTGAGAGAGATCCTAGTTTCAGCATAGTATAATGCTAGGTTTTACACATCTAAAATGAATTTTTAAAAGGTAAAAAAATGATCATGTGTGGAGCTACCATATTCCTGACAGAAGAAGTTAATTACAAAATCTATGCAGAACGACGTTTGTCATCTTCACAAACAGTGTGACACTGACGTTCTTTGCATAACCCTTGACATGTCTCGGCAGTTGTCCCATGTTTCAGATTGTTTAACCATGCATGGTGAATTTTATGCAGTTCTGCAGACTTACTCAGAATTAGAAAATTAAAGAAACATCTGATGGTTTGCCTTGTTTGTTGAAGCAGCCAAAGGCTTTGCACTGTGGCATTTTGAAACAGTGAGGTTTTCTACATCATCAGCTGTCATTTTTGTGGTTTTCGTCATGTAGAGATCAAATGAAAATTGTGTCCTTTTACTCAATATGGCAGTTTCAAAATGGAGTGACTGATGGCGGAGAACGAAGCAAAATTTAGAAAGAGTGGGGGTTAGTTGCCGCCAAGGACATTGACAAACAAAGTAAGGACAAGACACGATGCATTTCGACCTCTTGGGTCTTCTTCAAGCAAAAAAATAGATCACATTTAACATTTAGGACAGTACAAACAAAGAACAAAGAGAGACTTATCTGATGTCCATGTGGTGTGCTGTGAAGAATGGCTGACAGAAGGCTTCAATATAGCAGCTTACAGCTGTTAATAATTTTGCATGATTAAAGTTGATTCTCTTGTTATAGAGAAAATATTCAAGTGTAATAATTACATAGATTTGTTTGAAGGTTATAGTAAGGGTTTTGAGCCCAGCTTGTCGTTTCATTTAATATCGCCTTTAAATACTTTTCAGGGTAAACCACCTTCATTTTTTTTTAGTATTATTTTACATTCATTCATTATTTCAGCTTATTGTTAGCAGCTATTAAATGCAGTTATAGATGATTAATTTTGTTAATTTAGCAGTTGTGTATGCGCAGATTGTATTTTCATTGAAGTAAGACAAAGTATGTTATGTGTGTGACAAATGTCCAGAAGTGGAGTCTTCTCTGCCTTTACCTTGCACTCTGATAATGTGTCTGAATTTGAGGTCTTTCAGCTTTAGTTAAATTATGTACATCTCATTTTTTCTAAACAGCAAGGGAGTTAGGAAGAGGAATGGGGGGTGAGAGAGGAGCAAGTCATAGTGTGTCTGTTGGCGACATGTCTTAAACTTAGGTTTCTTTATGTCTGTACTTTCCCCTTTTGATAGTATTTTACTTTATACTGCCATCTAACTCCAGCTTTGCCCAGGAAACAAATGCTTTCTTACTTTAGTATCCAGTTTGCTTTTAGGCATTGTGGGTAGGTGAAGACAGCAGTCTAGGGTTCAGTGGGATGCCTCAGTGATGGTTAGGTCCTGGGTCTACGTAGAAGGCATCTGACACAGTGTTGATCCAGCCTCTGCTTGGCTTTCCTTTTGCCCGGACTCCAGAGAACCGGATGTTGTATGTTGCGATGCAGGCTGGTTTGGGTCCATCCTGACTAGATGGCCAAACCACTTGGTCCTCTAGCCTTCTGTGTGCTTGAGGACTGCAGTTGCACATACCATTCCTCTAATACATCATTTCTGATCATATAGGCCCTGGTTTCGAAAGCTCTCTGGAGGCATCTTTTTTCACATGTGGTAATCTTTCTCTCCAGGGCTTTTGTGAGAATCCATGTCTGGCATTGGTATGTTTGGCATTTGGGCGCGTTGGTATATCAGGGTGTTTCAGGAAGGGTGCTTGTTGATAGTTGATGCAACTCTGCCTCACTCCACATGTTGCTTGGAACCACTCTGCCATTCCATTCAGTGTGTGGACTGCACTCTTACTGCTGGATTACTCGTACATAGCCCTGAGGTTGTCAAGTTGCTGGCCATTTACAGAGCATTGTTTCAGGTTTTCCACAGTTCTACTCTGTTGACACAGTCAAAGGTCTTTTCTTGGTCTATAAAGACTAGGTACAGCTCTATGTTGTATTTGGCTGCTTTCTCACAGAGCTGTTGGAGGGCAAAGAATGCGTCTGTACATTATAATCCATTCTTGAGAGGACAAGGGTGTACAGGAAACAAATACCTTGAACCCTGGTGATGTGTGTAAATCTGAAGTCTTGTCTTTCAGTTAAATGTCAGCTTTCAGGAGAGAGAGAGAGAGAGAGAGAGAGAGAGAGAGAGAGAGAGAGAGAGAGAGAGAGAGAATTACATGTTTAAAATGTGGGTTGTAAATATTGAATATACTTTTTGTTGCCTTCTTTCCATAGGTTGGGTAAAGCAGAGCCTGACACAGAGGGTGGCAGGAAGAATACTGCTAGCATATCACCTCTACCTCATTAACTAAGGCAGTTTTGGATAAGTTTTTTCAAGGTCCAACTACTTCTCTCTGCCCTCCACCATTTCTTTTTGTAGCATTAAAAAAGCTATATCTATCTATCTATCTATCTATCTGTCTATCTGTCTATCTATCTATCTATCTATCTATCTATCTATCTATCTATAAAGATAAACCAACATTACTTCATTGTTAGCTCCAGATAAGATATGTGAAGAAAAAGAAACACCCGAGGGTGCTGGGGAGGACCCAGAGAAGCACTGTCTTCACCTGCCTTTTGAGCAGTCCTATACCACCCTTGGAGGCCTGCGCTGTGTTGACGATGGGTACAGGCACGTGCAGGACACTCCATTAAGATATCAAGGGACATAACTGCTCCTGAACAGAGGTAAATCAGAGTACAGGATGCAACCTATAACAGCCTTAAAGTAGCATCCCCATGAGTGTACCAGCCCGTATTTCATGACTGCAGAGCCCACCGGCGAAAAACACCACCCTCCAGCTGTCGAGCACACCCCACAGACCCAACCACCCCTGCCCACAGACATGAAGACAGTGCCACTCTAGACACAGCCAAGCTTTCGCCATATGGTCTTATGTGCCCTCAAGAGAGAATCCAAAGTTGTAGTCTTTCCCACTGTCAACAGGACTTTCCCTGTGGTCAGTGGGTCTTTCCTCACCATCACTGGACCTTTTCTCGTCAGCCTAGTTAAAGCAAAGAAAAAAAAGAAACACCGGAAGGTGCTGGGGAGGACCCAGAGAAGCACTGTCTTCACCTGCCTTTTATAGCCCAGCCGACCGCAAAGGGCCATATCAGGGCTGTTACCACCTTAAAATCAACTCACAAGTCATTCTTTCACACAATTCTCTGAAATACATCTTCTAAAAACCCATCCGAAAGTTTGTTAAAAAAAAACCCTTTCCACTGTAAAATCTCAGATCCTATGAAAAATGTTACAGGCTGCTTTGTTTCAAGGAACACAGAAAGCTGTATTGTTGTCTTTGTTTTCAAGATTTATAATGTCTCTTGTAATGTGTGGCTGTGGATGGGAGCAGAAATGAGTGGCATGAAGTTTATATCAGTGAGGTGGCACAGATGATGAAACAGGAACACACACACACACACACACACACACACACACACACACATTGAGAAAATAACCATTAAACAATACAGTGGGAATGCTGTTTCTGCTGGTCCATCTTCAAAAATACTTCTTACATTTTACTTGCTTATGACAATTATGCACAGGGCATATGTGCATAAATTTATTCACCCGTGTATATATGGACTATTTAAGTATGCGCAATGACCTTCTGGCGGTCATGGACAGTCTGAAAGTGGAACAGCCCATTCTGCTGGGTCACAGCATGGGCGGCAAGACCGTTATGACCTGTGCACTGTCAGTGGTGAGGGAATAAGCTTTTTCTTTTTCTTTCTTCTTGTTCTTTTTTTCCATCATTATTTACAGTGTAAGAGGTCAGATGTGCAACTTTGTTCTGTCTTGCAAATTACAGTCAAGGTGTTTGTAGATAAGTATTATCAAACCTCTCCACTTTTCCCTGAAGTTGGAACAAGTACAGCATCAGACTTTTTCCAAGATACGAACATGCCTTATAAAAAAAATCTTTTAATCCCCTTCTATGTTTCGGAGAAGGAAGGGCCATCATGGGCCGAAAGGAAGGATGATGGGAAAACATGCAGTGATGTCATATTTAGACATCCCTGAAGATGGAACACGGCTGCCTTAATGATGGAATAAAAAGTAGTGGCATACACACAGACCTCACCAATGATAAGGTCAAGCTGAGGAACAAAAAAAAAAAAAAAAGAGGAACAAATTGTACTGAAACCTGGAAAGAAAGACCCTCATGTTAAAAACTTGTCAAACTGGAACATATTCTCACTTTCACTGCTAATGAAGGCTCCCTCTGTTTAGTGACAGTGAAGAAGAAGTTTCTAGACTCTGGTGTATGTTGGCAGTGAAGGTTCTTAAGGTTAGCTGAAACAAACAGTATATGCGGCGTAATGTGGTGCAATGTAATGTTTAACTTAAAGCAGTCAAGCACAGTCAGATACTGCTAACACAAACTGCGTACTGGTGCATTCAGGCCACTGACGCTCAAACCTACAACAGTTGGACATTAGATGTTCTGACATGGATGGGACAGAGAAGCTTTTTGTGTTTGTGGATGTGTTTGTGGATGAGGCAACAGTCTTAGCTTTACTTCTTGTGTGTGTGTGTGTGTGTGTGTGTGTGTGTGTGTGTGTGTATGCGTGTGTGTATGCGCGTGTGTGTGTGTGTGTTTGTGTGTGTGTGTGTGTGTCTCCATGTACATGTGTGTGTGTGTGTGTATGCATGTGTGTGTGTGTGTGTGTGTGTGTGTGTGTGTGTGTGTGTGTGTGTGTCCAGGCTCATAATTTGAACCTCTGGTATTTCTGAAGTAGTGTTTCCTACCTACATATTTCTTTCCATTTTAAGATTTTGAGAGACATTATGTAAGATTTGTGTGCTAAATTGTATATTTGAGTTGTTGTTTTGAAAAATTGGTTGCCAAGTAGCTTTGTTTGCGAGAGAGAGAGAGGGTGTGTGTGTGTGTGTGTGTGTGTGTGTGTGTGTGTGCCAAGCTTGTGTATCAGTACCACAAACCAATGGCTTCATATTCAAGTGAATACTGTACCAATTCTGTGCATATCAGACAGATGCTAATGGATCGAATCACTGAGTCAGAGCCCCATAAAACTTTGTACTTTATGACCTTCTTTCTGAGCAGTTGGTGGCTTCATTCAAAATGCATTTCAAATGCAAATTCAGCTGTACTTGTCATCAGAATGGTGTAACTTTCTGGAATAACGTAGCTTGGGAATGACGCTTGATTTAGTTTGATATGGAACCAACAGGGTCAACATTACTCAGATAGTATTCCAGCAAAGCTCAGTTTATGTTCCAGTAGTATTTCAGCAAACCTTAGTTATGTTCCAGTAGTATTCCAGCAAACCTTAGTTATGTTCCAGCAGTATTTCAGCAAACCTTAGTTATGTGCCAATAGTATTTCAGCAAACCTTAGTTATGTTCCAGTAGTATTCCAGCAAACCTTAGTTATGTTCCAGTAGTATTCCAGCAAACCTTAGTTATGTTCCAGTTGTATTTCAGCGAACCTTAGTTATGTGCCAGTAGTATTCCAGCAACCTTAGTTAAGTGCCAGTAGTATTCAGCAAACCTTAGTTATGTGCCAATAGTATTTCAGCAAACCTTAGTTATGTTCAGTAGTATATTCCAGCAAACCTTAGTTATGTTCCAGTAGTATCCAGCAAACCTTAGTTATGTTCCAGTAGTATTCCAGCAAACCTTAGTTATGTTCCAGCAGTATTTCAGCAAACCTTATTTATGTGCCAGTAGTATTCCTGCAAAGCTCAGTATAATATTACAGAAAAAGTGTGATATTCACTTCCAGTGCTTATCACTTTCAACTGATCCTAAAGTAACTATTCACAGCTTTTCTTTTTTTTTTTTAGCGTCCTTTTTTCCCCCTCAAGAAATAGCATAAGCTGCAGTGCTTCAAAGGGTGTGCCAGAAAAAAAATTGCTTTAAAAACAAAAGACAGGAATTAAAACCCAACAATGGGTGGATCGATTTAATCAGAGATTTGAACATGCCTGAGCGACATATGTTTTGTTGGTAACTCTTTTACTTGGGAGCATCTTTTCATCGCCCACCTTTCCCCCTGAGGTTTTTTCAGTCTTCTACATTGGTGTTCCTGCAGAAGATGAAGCAGAGTATATAACCTTTTGTGACTGTTTCAGCCTGAGCGGGTGAACAGGTGATAGTATTGGACACAGCACCGAAAGACAGCCCAGGAAGCGACACCCTCAGGGTTTATGCCCAGAGAATGAAAGAAATGGGCCATGCCTCCTCCATCAGTCAGTATACCGCAAGCCAGGCGTCTGTTAGGAAAAAAAATTGAACCTTTTGTGCAGGTAAGTGTGTGTGTTTGTGTGTGTGTGACTGAGACTGGGATCATTCATTTGTTAGGCCATCGGCCCATACCATTGCAAATGGAGTGCACAGACATTGATGTCATATAACATTTTTTTGCAAGAGCGTCTTTTCATGTTTAAATTTACACATATGTTCATTTCCACTGTAGAGCTTCAAAGACAGTTTAAGCATTGTGTATGTGTGTACATGCATGTGAATGAGTGTATAAGTGTGCATTTGACTGTGTATGTCTATGCATATGTCTGTAAGAGACACTGCATAACAGTGTGATGTGAGTGAGTGAGTGTGACGTGTGTATATGAGCATGCCTATATGTATGATGTTCTCTGTGTATGAGTGGCACTATATGTCTGTGTAGTACATATGCATGCAATGTGACTGTACATGTATGAAATTCTGGTTGTGTGTATATGTATTCATATGTATGATCATTGTGTTTTTCTGTCAGACCTAGCATCACTGTGGGTCGCATTACCACAGTCATTAAGCTGGTGTTCCCCCATCATACAGAGTGAAAAACAGTAGACTGTCAGCATTCTGGACTAAAACTACCAGCTATCAGGTCTTAAGATCAGACCAAACCAAATGACTGCACATAACAGTTTGAAAATGTTAGCTGTTCTTAATCAGTGGATGATCTAGCAAAATAAAGAAATGTGTTTCAGAAAGTAGGAGAGAGAAACGTGTCTCAGAAAGTAGGAGAGAAACGTGTCTCAGAAAGTAGGTGAGAAACGTGTCTCAGATAGTAGGAGAGAAACGTGTCTCAGATAGTAGGAGAGAAACGTGCCTCATAAAGTAGGAGAGAAACATGTCTCAGAAAGTAGGAGAGAAACGTGTCTCAGATAGTAGGAGAGAAACGTGTCTCATAAAGTAGGAGAGAAACGTGTCTCAGAAAGTAGGAGAGAAACGTGTCTCAGAAAGTAGGAGAGAAATGTGTCTCAGAAAGGAGGATGAACAGATAAGCACACATGGCATTGAAAGATGATGGATGCATGTATTGATCACACAAACAAACAGATTTGTTAGTGCAATATTTATTGCAGTATTCACATCAAATGTACAGTGAGCAGGCTGAACAGTTTGCTGTGGTGAATTAGCTGTACTTGATTGGACAAATGTAAAATTGATGAAAAATCATTTGTTGTTGGTTTTGTTCAGTTTCTGATGTTTCTGTTTGTTCGTGACTAAATTATGAAACAGATAGCAAAACTCTATGATTTCATGTGTGTGCACATTTGTGTTTGTTGACTCTTTTTGCTTCATTCAGTGAGTAAACATAACATTTTTTTTTTTTCGTCTTTATACAATACACATTATTTGATGCAGTGACACACAGCCCATGCACCTTTGCAACTGTGCAGTTATCCTGTTTACATTTTAAGTGGAGAGGACATAGTGGGACACAGTAGGTGACACACTCTCTGAGTACATTTGAAACAGGTGTTTGATTCCCCATTTTCACAGGTGTGTGTTCACAGTGTGTGTGTGTGTGTGTGTGTGTGTGTGTGTGTGTGTGTGTGTGTGTGTGTGTGTGTGTGATAATTATCTTATTTTCTTCTTTCTTCTTTCTTTCTTTTGCTTTTATATGTGTTTATGGGGTAAAAAAGATCTGATGCAATGTTTTTCCCCATTTCCTATTCAAACCATCAATGACGATGATGATGATGATGATGATGATATGATGATGATCACGACGACGATGACGATGACAATGAAAATGATGGTGATTGCTGTTGTTGCTGTTATAATTGTTGTTGTTGTTTTTTTTTTCAGAATTTCATAGATATTGTTTTCAGTTGTTAGATCTTTTCACAACTTGTGGTTAATTTCACTCATCATTCTTTGTCTATCGCTTTAGCCCTGTTCTGTATTTGTTGCATGTGGAATCACAGGAAGAAGGTGTGCGTCAGTTTCTGCTGACGAACCTCAAGCAGTCCTCGGACAACTCCTATTCTTGGCGGGTGTGAAACCTCGACGCCATTATCGACAACTTTGACAGCCTTCATTCATTCCCACAATTCAGCGAGCCCTGTTCCATCAAGACCATCTTCATCGGGGGAGCAAAATCAAAGCATGTTGAGTAAGTGAAGGAGAGGATGGCAGATACATATGCTGTACCCATGTGAGAGAAAGAGAGGATGGGGGGTGGGGTGAGGGGAGGTGAAGAGAGAGGGAGTGGACTCAAGGGAGAATGTCTTTTTGTGTTTATGGATGTGTGATCGCCTTGTAAACACTGCTAGTAAATCTAGCCACACATAAACATGATTAAATCAGTGAAAGAGGAGGTCATGGGAGGGATGGGCGTAGGAGGGTTCAGAGCAGGTTTTCGGGGAGGGAGGGAGGAAGAGCAGAGGGAGGGTGTTGTGAGGGGGGAGAGGTGGAGGGAAAGGAGTGTTAGGGGTACGGAAGGAAGTGAAATCCATATCGGCAAGGTCTCAGTGTATGTCTATATGGATTATTGTCATCAGGATGAAAATCAGATTGCTTCTTTGTGGCCCACACGAAATACTAGAAAGAGACTGTTGCGTAAAATAGGAGAGGAACGTGCTGAACAGAGAGGAGGAGAGAATGATGAGAAATTACACCACGCCTGTTTAAGTGTTGACTTTTGTTACGATTAACCTTTTTTTTTTTTGAAATCTAAACTCACTGTAGTCATTGAGTTTAGTTGTGACGTATGGTTTGTGTGGAAATATGAGTGTTGTCTATGGTAAACTTCAATATTGGCTTTTTCTTCTTGGCAGTGGATGAGCGAGAGCACTAGCGCACAAACCCACATCAGCCTTGTCAGTGGATAATGAAAATTAAATCTTCCAGCCATCCCCGCGATAAGGATATCACCAAATTAAAGGACTGCAAACTCTGATTAATATTTGCAAGCAGTTATACTGGTCACACTAGAGGACCTGAAAATGATTATTGTTTGTTCAATTGCTGCTGTATACATCAATGAAAATATGGGTACAGATGCACGTGATCTTACTAAATGCAGAAAATTGGACTCCAGTAAACCCCATCTTGCAAAATGGTAGCAAAAGTGAGAGTTGGCTCAAATTAAACATGAAGAGCCTAAGTAGAATTACTGGTCACCAGCAAATGCCAACAAACAAGTTACAAAACCAGACACAACATGTTAAAACATTGGTCTTATTTTTCATTTCATTTGTTTGGCGGCCTGTAAATTTCACTTTGGTTTCTTATGTTTCAGTTTCCACTGCAGTCGCACCCCCCCCCTACTTTGAAATCAAATTGAGGGGCCCCCTTGTTCCACAATACCTCAGTCACCAAGCACCGGCCAATGCATCGTGAAACTGCCCTTTGAGACCCAAAATCCTCAAAAAACAAAACATTAAGAACAACTGAGAAAACCAGGAAATCCAAAAATAGATGTGGCCCGCCATCCATGTGTGGTTATTTTTCAGTCGGTATGTGTATAGAATTTGGTGTGAGTGTATTGATGGTGCCAGTCCGAGGTCACCTGGATAAAGGACTTTGAAGTTCCTAGCAATGTGAACATGGTTTCCGGGAAGGGACACAGGCAGTTTGTCACATCATGGTTATGGGCCAAAAAAAAAACATGCAGGCTGGGTTTCATAACTGAAGTTCAAAGTAAAAGCAAAAGCTGTCCCACATGCTGCGTTGGTACATTTTGCTGCAAAAAATCAAGATCTGGGGGAAAAAATCCTTGGAGCATTTGGGGAAATAGAAAAAGTAAGGATCAGTTACAGAATGGAAAAAATGTACCTGTATTGATGCCGACACACAATGCACTGACTCTGCTGTGTTGTATTACAGCTCCCACAGCTGCGTTGGGCCATACAGGTGTTCCAGGGGTACCCATCAACGAATCCATCAAGCCAGGCATTGGGTGCACTCAAAGAAAAGAAAGAAAAAAAATCCTGAGCGGTGCGGAAGTTCAATTCCAGGCTGAATCTCGTTTCCTAGTTCATTCAAATTATCAGTTACTGGCCATTGGAAGCAGGGAAAAATGTGCACTAGCAAAGGTTACTGAAGTGCATGTGGTCTCATGGATTGCCTGCACTCCGGTACCTGCTTCTTATTTTTCTCCTCAGCAATGCTGAATTCTGTGGTCCTTTGGTTTAAGTTTTGATCTGATGACCATCGAACGTCATGGGCTTCACTAGCACTCGCCCTTGTGGGTTGAATATGTAACAGAAAGCAGGAGACAAGCAAAGTAAACCATTTAAGAACTCTTTTTTTGTGTTTTCCATGTTTGCGATACAAAGACGATAGACAGAACCCAGAGGAGATAAAATCATTTCTAGGAGCAGTTTTGCACAAGCTCTGTACCATGGAGTGAAGATTCTACCAAAACCTCATATGTGGTGGCCAAGGGGGGGGAAGAAGAGGAAATGGGATGCTGGGGGGAGGAACTGGGGAGGAAATGGGAAGGAGAGGAGGATTTCTCAAAACAGTACGCACGGTTGGGCTGTGCAACAAGCCTTGACTAGTTCGGTACCTACATTTCAGAATTTTAGGGTCGTGTGCTTTGACAAAAGTTTTGAAGTGATCTGCGAAACCATTAATGATCTGTTGAATCCTTGCAAGCATTCTGGACACAAATCAAATGTACCAACCCCTCTAGCAATTTCAGTTACATCATGTTAAGAATGTAACAGCAGAGAACCACGAAAAAGTTAGCACAAATAAAACAAAAACAGAAAAAGATAAAAAAAACTTATTGGGTCAGGGTGTAGCATCCGCTGAAGATGCTTGTTTACGTTTAAAAAAGGCGTAGGTTGCAAACGGCAGAGGTTAAGCCAGCCAAATTCATTGTTAGTGCATTGAACTCGCCAATGAATTTTGCACAGACAGACCATGGCATGACGGGATGCTTTCTCACCATTGAACTCTTACATGTACCCGGTTGGCAAAGGGGGGGGGGTCATTGGTTTTGGAGGGTTGTGGGTTTAGAGCATACTTGAATGTTTTACTAATCACTTTCCCACCTGCCATTTATTACACAAATACCTCTTGTTCTGAAGTTGTGAAATTACCACATCTTCTCTTTATCATTGTGCCCTGTCCTTTGTAAACTGAGATTTCACTTTTAAATATATTATGCAGACTCTCATCTCAAAAGAAAAAAGCTTACTCGACAAGTAGTTGGTTTTATCTGTCTTTGGAAGTGGAGAATTGTCAGTGGTGCATTGAGGATTAAAACTATTCAGGGTTCTGGTTCAGGACTAAGAACTGTGGCAGTGCAATTTTCACTTCTGTGTTTTAGGCCAGTTCTCCATTTGCTTCCTCCCCCTACCCTCACTCTCTTTTGAAACATGGCACACACATGATCTATCAACAATCTGTCACATGAATAATGAAAGAACCGCTCAGGCGCATGGACCAGCCTCACTGATTTTCAGACCAAATTAAACATTGCACCCTCGAATGTTGTCTTTCACTTCCTCGGTCGTCCGGTGTAAAATTCTCACAGGTCAGACTGCTCTCAGTTTATTAGAAGAGGTGAACAATTAAAGTTGATTAGTACTAAAAAAAAAAATATGAGTTCCAAAAAACATTCAGGCTACAGTAGCTTCATTCTAGCTGTGCAGAAGAAAGGCACAGTGCTTCTTTCAAAGGACTATTCCAAGCTGTTTTGAGAGACTCTTCCAAGCTTGCCAGTGGCGGCTGTCAATTCATCACTTAAAAGCCAATGGGGAACGTACCTGCGGGGTGGGCGCAATGTCCATCACGTACTGTGGTTGCGAATCACCACTGTGCCTCCCTCGTGCAGCTACTTAAAAACAGTTTAAAAGTCTTCTTGACCTCCATTGTTCTTTTCTTTCGCTCTTTCAAGAACCAAATCAAATCATTTTTTTTTGTTTCAGACCAACAGACTTGTATCACTAGCAGACACTTTGGCCATTTCACAGCAAACATGACTCTTACTACAGCCCCCACCATGCCAAAAGAGACCTAGTAAAAGCAAAACGCTAGTTTTCTTGTCATTTTTTTCCCCTTTCAAAAAGTAGTTGTTGCATCAGAGAGCCTGAGGCTATTTTGCTGGCACCCTCACCAGATGAATTCAAGAGGAAAAGGATGTTCCCCAACATTTCCAACTGTCCCCTCCAGATATCTTTAAAAAAGAAACAAAGAAAAGGTTTCCACTGGAGGAGGAGTAAGGTTCTTCAACTGAAAACAACACATGACCTAAAAAGAAAAAAAAATGCTATATGCGAAAAAGAAAAGTCTCTCCAAACTAAATGAGCCGTTTTGCACTCGGCAAGAAGGGACTCTGTATTAAAAACAGTGTTCGGTGGAGAGAGTCTTGAACCTAAATAAATCTTTCGAAAGAAAAAAAAAAAAAAGCTCATCAACTTATAGGAAGTATGTACCTCCAGAAAACTTTTTTGGTTTTTTGTTTTCAATTTAAGAAAATCTTCAACCCAGAGGAAGGTTTACGAAGGAGTTGAAGCTTGTCTAGACCAAAAGTATGCTTGTTTAGACTGAAAGTAAATTTTACAGATATTCGAAACGAAAGGTATATTAATAAAATAAAATAAAAGGTATATTTATAAATCATCTTTCAGATGAGGATCCTCCACAAGGTAAGTTTTACAGAAACACATAGAAAGAAACCTAATGTGACCCACACATCTCCACAAAGAAATAAGGGCCGGCGAATAGTTTCAGTGGTTATGGTTGCGCTGGACTCATAACCTTGGTGATGATCCTTGCGGGTTGCGAGGTTTGAATCTCAGCAGGCAGTTTTTGGGTACGGGGGATTTTCCCTCTCGGAGTTAACATTGAAGTCGTTTTCTAACTCCATTCCCATACAGTCCGAATGATCGACATGAATGAGACTAAAAGAGAGGTTCTGTGTGTGAACACTCACATAACATCTTGCACACACACAAATCCCATCACCAAAATTTTGGAAGAGAAGTCAGTTTGGGCCGTCACTGGTAAGGATGACATTATTACCTATAGCAGCACCTTCCCCGAAGTTGGAGTATGGCTACTTAATAGTGGGATAAAAAGATGGCGTCATCATTCACACGAAACTCCACTCACCTTGTTGGGTAGAGTAGGATGGGATTAATTCTTGCCACGTCTATACACACGGAGTGTCCGGAGGAGTAGCTGCAGCCTGAAAAAAAAAAACAATTCCAAAGAATCCACTTGAAGACACCTACTTGCTGTCTGATCTTGAAAAAGCCATGCCAACACCGACCCAAGAGCATTTCTTTTAAACCAAAGATCAGGAGATACATTGGAACACAAACCACACAGGCAGAAGCAACCGCACTGGAAAGGGCTGGAGGAGAACAATGTAATAGAAAAGAGAAACTTTCCAGCCACATGTATCTTTTCATAAAGTACACAGGTACTGTATAATTGAAAGACGTCCCTGGCAAGGACTTCATTTGCCCAGAACACACACAAGCCTACATGGCCACACGAAAACAAAAGACAACCCAAAAAAAGAAAAATCTTCAACCATTGGTCTCCTTTAACCAATCTCTTTAAATAATAACAAAATAGGATCTTGTTGTTGCTTACAAGAAAGGCTAAAACATACCTACAACAAACAAATCAGTTTAATACAAAATTTCTGCAGAGGTACAAAATAAACAAATAGTCAGTACTTCTCCAATTAGTGTGTACTTCCAATTATTATATATTCCAAATATTATAATGATAATAATATTTCCAAGTATCAGTTTGTCGACCCTTGTGGCTACAAATTTCTAGAGTCAAAATGTGGGAGCCCAAAAAAGCAGGTCTGTTTTTTAATGGGAAGAATGTTTACTCCTTCAAAAGATCAAAGTAGCCCAATATAGAATGTGCATCATCCCACGTTATTGCTGATGTTGACCAATATCATTCTGGTTTTTATTTCAGTAAGTTTAATCAGGCTGTCAAAGCAAAAAAAAAAAAAAGAGCCTGCCCCCAAAATTTTGAAGTTCTGGATGTTTTCACCAAATCTTGGGATGGTAAAAATACAGAAATTTCTGAGGTAAGGTAAGGTAATGTTGCTTATAGCCCAGCCAACCGCAAAGGGCCATATCACAGGGCTTTCACCACGGGACCCTATGGCCCATGTAACTAAAACAATTGATAAGCTCTGTTAGAAGACAAACAGCAGAACAAGAAAAGCAGAAGGGAGGAAGATGGTGGATGAGTGGAGGTTTTGGAGGTTGGGGGGGGGGGGGGGTGGGGAGTGGAAAAAAATAGTAACGCTTTGTTTTTTAAGAGAAAAGAATCATTTTTTTTTCAAAGAAACATTGAACGAAACTTGTATACTAATATACCCTAGAGAACAAATCAAAATACTGGTTACCAAAAAACAAAAACTCCTAAACAAAACATTGAGACAAAATGGTAGCATTTATAATACTTTTTCAGACAAAAAAAAAGCCAGAGAGAATGGGAAAATACCATATCGTGAAATGAATTCTCCTCAATTCTGAAAATTTTTTACGAAAAATAGTTCAAAAAAGATAAAAAAAATCAGCTACCCAACATAAGTCCTTTCCAAAATATTTGTCAAAATGATTTCACTTTTTTAAAACAAAAACAAATGTTAAACAATTCTATCTAACACCAAATCATTTACTTCAAATTGAAAACAAAATGCAGAGATTTTTGTTTTGTCATAACTTGTGACAATGATGAGCATTTACCCCAGTGAAAATAAAATGACACGATTAAGGCAGAGAATGAGAGGGAGATCAAGAGCTGAAGATGTATTAATACATATCAAAACAGCACACCACACAAATTGCAGTAAAAATAATGTCACTGGTAACATGAATCATATGGGCTCACCATGGTCAACATTAATCATATGGCTCACCAACCACATGGCAAGGTTGTTAGTGTTGTTGTGGATCATCCCCGGCTGGGAAATCCTTGCTTTCGATTCTTATCAGAGCCATTTAATTGTGGGATTTTTCTGCCCAGATCACTTCTGACTTTTGAACTGAGTTTGCCATTGGCTCAGCTGGAAGACTGAAGCCACTTCAGATCGCATTTTCATCCATGTAATGGCAATATATATCTGAGAGTGTTGCTCAATTTCCTGACTCAACACTGTGGGTGTCTGTATCTCTTGGGCCTGGTTGACACTGGGGTGTAATTATGAAAAGTCAGCACAAAAGAGTACAGCCCCCATTGTGCCAGTTTCTAAGATCGGATAGAACTGTTTGGCATCATCTTCCTCTTCCTCATCTCATCACCATTTACGAAAAACACAGAAAGTTTCAAATTCTGAGGCCCTTCACTCCTCCTCATGGAGACCTCTGTTGAGATTTACCCTCTACACATGTAACACCCTTTGTGAGTTTGTGTCGAGGTCACCAGTATCAGCGAGTTCTGGGGCACTGTCGCTGTAGGACTGACCAGTGGCTGTCCCTCCAGGTAGGACACTCAACTCATTCTGGCTCCACGACTACAGCACTGGGGTCCGTCCAGCATTGGCTTTGTAGAGCAATCTCCTCGCATAGATCGGATCAGGAACAAGGCACCTTTTTTGGGTGAACCCCAACAGCAGTGGCTTTTTTGTGGTCAGCTCTGTTGGCTACAGGTGTGGTGGGGTGGGGTGGGGTGGGTGTGGGGTGGTGGGGGGGAGCTGGTGGGCGTCATTCCAAAGGGGAGCAAATGTAGATGTGTCAAAGAAAAAATGACCATGGCAAAATTCAATTCCATTCATACATGTTTTCAGCCCCACCAGCCATCGGGGGCCCATTCTCAAATCACAATTGAAAAGTTTTAGAGTCAATACCCAAGCCATGTGTTCAGGTAACATTTGCTCCCATTCACACAGGAAGGAATGAAACCGTCAAAGCACACATGACCAGTTAAAAAAAAAAAACTGTGCCATCACACGTCCGGCTGCTCGTAGTTACATACCACACACTGCAGCATTTAAAAAGAGAACGGCTATGGGTACAATCTGCAAAGTTGAAATAAAGACAGAATGACAGTAAGATAATGGGGAGTTTAAGTATCAATACAAAATCCCATTATGTGTCACATCGGCATAGCCTACTACTCAGCTCCCAATTTTCATTGATCAGTTTATCTACAAAAACACAATCATCTTCACCACAGACAAAAAGCTCATCACTTCTTATCAATTGTATGTCTGTTTACTTCTTGTCTTGTTTTTTTTCTTTCCCCTCACGTGCAGACTAAGTTGGAGGCAAAACGCTAATTGATGCCATCTCCTAAAAAACCTACATAAGGAGAAATGACATGACACTGTCAGAAGATCTGAAAATTAACAACAGGTCAATATTAGCGTCACAGAGCATGATTTTCCTAGATAAGCATTAAAAAAATGTGTTTCAAAAAAAATTCATACAAAAAACCACCTCTCTGTGGTGTGCACATGTGCAACACTACACACACACACACACACCACACACACACACACAACAATTAAATGTGTTTTGCTTGTGAGGTATGCAACTGCACATAAAAAAGTGCCACAATGAGTGGAGGTTGTCTGTGGAAAAATGTTATGTGAACTTGAACAAAAAAACACACAAAACAAAAAAAAAAAAAATTTGTCACCATGGAACAGTCATTTCAATACCACATTGCGGGAAGCCATCACTGGACTTACGGTACAATACCACAGTAATCACTTTTCCAAAACCAAAAAGGGGGCATAGAGAGTGTGTAGGTAGCAAAAAGGGGCAGTGGCAGTGGGGGGTGGTGGGGGGGGGGTGGGGGGGGGTCGTGTGTACACGACAGAAGGCAGAGGGGTAAAGACCCAACCAAAAAGGGTATGTTTAGGAAAGAGAGAGTGGGGAAACGAGGAGGCCGGAGGTAGAGAAGGGAGATCACACACACAGAAGATTAGTGGTTAAATAAAAACATAAAACTTGATACTTCTCAGGACGAGTTTCGTGCTATGTTCATCACTTTCTGACTACCGGTACCGGACATTCCCAAGCCAGTATGTACATTTGTTTTTCCTAGCTCCTGTAAACTTAAAGAGCCTTGGAAAGAACACAATCAGTGCCAAGAATAATAATGTTGAACTCAGATAACAAAAGATAACACGCTCAAATACATAGTGAGCATCTCTTTCTGAGTCCTGAATGCAAAAGTCTCCTCAACACAGTATATAACTGCACAATCAATTGTAAGCACATGCAAACGTAGTAAGAATCGCAAATATATATTTCATGATTTAGATCAAACTACTGCACAAAGATATAGAGAATACCTTCCATTTTTTTGTTTTTCTTTTCTTTTCTTTACAATCTGCAAATCTTCTTTATGCTGAGAGAAACTAAAAGACCTTCAACTTCACCTACCATCAGACATGCATACTTGCACCCTCAGAATGCTTACACCAACATGTACACCACATCATCATGCCAAAAAATCTCAAGACACACAACAGTGAAATATTTAATGTATGTAAAAGAAAAACTCTTGACAAAAGGCCAAGATTCTGTCAATCACTTATACAGCCGTACATGTGTGTGTGTGTGGTGGTGTGTGTGTGTGTGTTTAACTGTAAGAGAGGGAGAGAGTAAGATGAGAGAGAGATGTCCGAACTCATTGATATGTCGCATACATCCCATCACAGAAATTATGGAACACAAATCTAACACACAACAATTACAAAAGTAAAAGATGAAGTTTACAAAGTAAATATCTGTGTATAAAATGTGCACACAAATACATTATCTATACCCCCCAATGTTTCAAGCCTCATACGTAGTGTAGTTGGCCTGGTTTAGGCTGAAAAAATGGTTTGACTTTTGCACAACCGCTTGAAGACTAGAACTCGCTGTTGAGCTTATTCAGCGACACTTTTAGAAAACAAAGGTAATACTAAAGTATGATGTGATGCAAAATGAAACACTTTCTAATAAGCTTCTTTGTTTCACAGCAACTGGCCTAAGGACCAACATGTAGGATACAGATAGGTTTAGAACCTACATGGTACAGATATGTATCTTCTTGACTTCTTCTAATGAACAAACACGTTTCATCCAAGCTTACACTCCCTGCTATGCCCCTTCCCCTAATCTCTCCTCATGACCTATATGATTTCTTCCACAAAATATCCCTTCCCTATCAATAGATTTTCCATCTCCACCACAACACACCACCACACACCAGAGTACCCTTAAGCAACACCTATTGTAAGGTGAACAGTGGGCATACACCCCCCCCCATCAACAGTTTTGAATCCCCCGTTCACTAAACCACCATCTCCAACTTGGCACGCGTCCAAATCGTCAACCGGTATAGGATGATCGGACGATGAGACGTCTGACTGCTCCCCTCTACTGTAATGAACCCATGTGTAGCTGTGCCTGGATATATAATGCAGTATCAAAAAATACTCAGTGTGTGTGCGTTTAAAAGTGCACCTGGTTAACATGAGTAACATAACTCTTAACCTCAATAGTGAAAATGGTCATAAGCAATTAGACAGTGTCACCCATGAACATATCCCTCTGAACCATCCCACCACAAGGTTGTTTATACAATATTCGAAAATCATCGGCTCAAGAGTCAATGGTCACAGGGTTCAGAGAACAATCACAAACAACCCCCCCCCCCCAAACCACCCCACTGACACAACAAACCTGCACCCCTCCAACCAGCTTCCACAGCTTTAATGTTGGGGACTTCGAGAAGAATCCACATCCAGTGCACACTAAAAAACCTCCAGCAATCATTCTCGCATCTTTTCAGTCAGACCCATTACAACTCATCCATCCTACATTATATCCGCCTATGGCACCCATGGGGGTTTCAAGGAGTGTTTATAGCCAAGTCACGTTTTCTGTGTGGTATTTAATTTTCCACACCACCACGAGCGCAAGATGGCTTACGCAAAAGCACCTACATATCTCACATCGGTACTGACACTCCTCCCATTCTTTTCGACGGGTCAGTTGCATACCTGGGCCAGACACCCGCCCGGTTTCTTTTTGTCCGTAGATTGCACCAAATCCTCCACCACCCCACGCCGTATAGCCTGGTCGGAGCTGCCGCAGCTACTGCACGACAGGCCCCTAGCGTGAGGCTGCGCCCGACATCCAGTACAGACTTGCACACATGCCCTCTGGGCATGGAGGAATTTTCCGCTTTTCTTCTTCGCTCGTCCGGCGATCGACACCATTTGGGGCAGTTTGGTGTTGTGGGCAGAAGCAAGCTTTGTCCCGATATTGGCCAGGGCCTAAGCATCACAGGCGGAAGAAAGCCAGGTTCTGGAAGTTCGAGGTGCCCAGTCGGACAACGACGGAGTTGAAATCATCGCCATGCCAGAGGAACACTGCAGTCTTCCTGACAGCACACCTTCCCCAGTTGTCGGTCCTTAACAGCCACACTGCAGACCTCGCCAACACACCGAATCAACATAAAAGACTGCCCTGACAGACGAGACAAGAGTCAGGCACACCCGCAGACTCGATGTACCAATACAGCTGGTCAAAATTGTAAGACCTAGTCAGTGAAAGAAAAAAAAACAACTTTGTTGTAAAGGTCAATTCATATGGGTCAAATCTGTTCTTTACATTAACTTCAACTCTCAAAAGCTGCTCCAAAGCCACACATGGTTTAAACCTATAGGGGCCAATACAGACTTGCCAAACCTAATGCAAAAAAAACTGATTCACTATATGCCAATGTAATTTCTAACTGGAAAGAGATTTGCTCCTTCCAAAGCAGGCAAATGTGTTGTACAAGACTCTACATGGCAAATACAGACTTGCCACGTTCCCTAGCAAACACTGCAGTCTAAAATCAACAATGTGAGAACACAAATAACTACATCGCCAACACCCATGAAAAGTTCTGTGGAATAAAGACCCATTATGCCTTCTCTTTCCGATTCACTTACTGAAAATAAGATGCTCTTTAACAATCTTGATATAAATATGCAAGAGGAAACACACACACACAACACACACAACACATACCACACAACGCACACACACACACACACACAATCGATGCGAGAGTCATAATCTAAACTCAACACTGCATGTACCCAAAAGGGGTAATGCGACACAGCTGGGCACAAAGGAGTAAAGCAAAGAGACCACTGCTATATATATATATATACTATACTGACACTTGAATATACAGTCCTTGCAGTAGGGATGGGTACAAGCATTACACAGACGATACAAGGTGCACCGGTGTCCGTCGATGGGGGGATACAGAGGCATGTGCCACGCATCTCGATGCTCTCATCTTTGGGGCACGTGGTTGTTCCTGACAGGCCTTAGAAGCTATTTCGCGTGAGCCTCAGCTCTTCTACCAGCAGTTTCCTGGCCCTTGGTGAATGCTCTCAGGAGTGCATGTTATTTTATCGTGAGGCCTACAGTTCGAGCACCACACACACACAACACACACACACACACACACACACACACACATTTAATGCATGTCTACACAAATGAGCACAAACACTGATCTGGAACTACTTACAACAATCTCCATAAATTGAATCCTAAAATAATACACAACAGAAACTTTCCCTCATACACAACACACCCACACCCACACTCCACACACCACACACCACCACACACACAATTTGTTGTTGTTGTTAAGCGAGGGGGAGGGGTGTGAGGATTCATTTCCCCTACCACCACAGCCCACGAATCGCAATTCAAGATGGTTTCACAGACACAAGAACCCAGAATGTGGCCAGCTTATCTTGGCAGTGAGGGATGCAGGAGGCGAGGGAAATTAAAAAAAAAAAAAAAAAACCTGGATGCAAGACAAATTCAAATCAGAATCTTTACCTTCAAAGTCTTCTTGCTGTTGAAGGAATTAGTGTTTTTGACAGTATCATGCACCCTCTGAAATACTTACCATGTTAACTTTTCATACACCAACTTCACAGTTCGGGGTACTCTGTCAGCGCTTTTTTTCTTCCCACTGCCAGCAGGCCCCAGACAGTCGTGACATCATCGCCTTGTTTTCCTAGCCCTCACTGCACATCCTGCTATTGCAATGGACACGTGCACAGATGTGGCACACTTGTCTTAATACAAGCGGTATTACTGCTTGGCCACCTTATTGCCTCTCAAAGAACTGCAGCTCGATCTAGCATAAGACTGTAGACAGAGAGTTGGTGTTCACCTTGACGCACTTCCAACCATTTTTTCTCACGCCTATTACCCACAATTTCCCTGTTTACAGGTTCGGAATCAGTTATATGCCGGTTTCTGTTGTGCATTTACCCCCCTCCAAATAGTTGCGACACTCCCCTGGTTGTGTCTACCTATCTGCATGTGTCTCCACAACCAGCTCAACCACACACCGAGTTTTCGCTTGTGAGCCGTCAGCAAGAGTTTTTGCCTGGCTTTGAGCATCAGCATCACACTGTTCCCCCACGGCACTATCAGAACAGACACACCATGGACCAAAACTAGCTTGGACTACTGCTGAGTTCATTGACTCCCTTACAAGAACTTGGCGTGCTCTACATTTTTATTTTTTGTTCAGTTCATGCATGTTCTTTTCCGCTCTGTGGCCTAAGTCGTTACAATGAACATACTAGATGATAAAGTCCACGTAGTAACAGTAGCAGATAGCACAAGAACCAATACAATTCACATTAATAAATCAGAACATTTTTTCAGTATGAAGTACCGAGTGAAAAACCGCTTGATCAGGGAGCATTGCCAACACGGATATTGACTGGCATGGTCATACTGAGAATTTTTGTTTTTGGTCTTTCGTGCTGTTTTAATGCCATAAGCTAATAGCTACTTGTACCAGCGTACGCGCATCTAACAAACTGTAGCACACGACTGAAAGATCCAAGATTAAAAAACAGAACAAAGCTCAAATTAAATAATCTAAAGTATCACTGTCCACAAAGAAGCATAGTCCCCACTCTTGTCTCTTTCCACCCTTTACCAATCTTCACCCCTCCTTTCTATATCCCTCCCCCATTTCTCCATGCCTTCCTGCAACTTTCCCCTCCATCCCTTCTCCTCATTGACTCTTTTGTCCTGTGAACTCTTTTTTCCAGTGAACGTGTTTTCAGTGTCACAACTAAAGAATTCTCCATGCTTGTATTTTGTTTGTTCAGTCTGGTCCAGCTGTATGCTTTGCAGCATTTTATCAATAACCCGACATATGCACAGTTAATTCATGTGGTGTTGTATGGCTTCAAACTTTTATCTTCTTCTTCTTTTTCGATCCGCATTTTTATGCTTTCTTCCTTTCCAATCAATGTTTTTAGTTATCACGCGGAAGACCCAATTTTTTCAATGTCTATAGTCTCCCTTTATCCATAGTACATTTTGACACTATATCTGTTTATTTCCCCGCTTCATATTTTCAATCACCGCTCCGGCAATAAGATCTGCATGCACATAAGAACGGAAACAGCTGTTAAGTTCCACTACTTCAAAATCAGACGTTGTCCAGTCGTTTTTCGGCTAGAGTGAAAATCTCTTCTGTGGCAGAGTCCATAACACCCATATTTTGCTGGATTTGCCTACCTTTTGCTCAGATATGCCCATTACGTACAGAAGGTCCCATTAGTCAGAAGCCAAATGGGGGATGCCGTTATTGTCACTAAGGGCCCGTTAGTCTTCAGAAGCCCCTAGTGCCAGAAGGCCCGTCTAGTCAGAGAGGTCCCACCTATTCACATAAGCTGCCCTGTTGTCAGAAAGCTCACTCAGAAGGCCCACTAGTCTCAGTAGGGCCCTTTAGTACACCATCATTGGCATTCATATTACTACCTAATTTTTAAGTAGGGCTATGAAAAAGGGTAGCAACGATGCAACTAGAACGGAAATCCAAGTTTGGTATGTAAAGTATTTGGAACAGGAACAACACGCGTGGAGGGGCAGTTAGCTGTATGTGAGATAGAAATAGTTCTTGTGATCATC
>JADBJO010021296.1:0-2500 GCA_016801955.1 Conus betulinus
TTTTAAGAAATGCTGTAATTCATGTTATGTGAATACCCACCTAAAACACCAGAGATACAAACTCCTCAATTTTATTATCAAAATTTGAACATTCTTACTGCTGTATGGAGAGGTGTGTGCAGGAAAGGATAAAAAGTATTGTTGTGTGTGTTTGTGTGTGTGTTTGTGGGGGGGGGGGGGGGGGGCGGTGGCGTGGGGGTGGTTGTCTCCTGGATTTGGTTGTTGTGAGCTGGACCAGAGCTTAGGTGGGGGGGGGCAACGGGGTCTTAAGCCTTTGATCCGAGTGGTGGGGGTGTTGATTCTGTGAAGTCCCCATTCGCACATGTTACGGGAATTCTACTACACTCTGAGCTGAACCCGAGCTTTTGTTTCATTCCTCGGCAAAGTCTAAGCATTTAATGCCCATTACCTTCGAATTCGTCCTGGAACTCGCATCCGAATTCTTTCCGTTACAGGTTCACCCTCTTTCTTCAAAAATCAGGCTGTAATTGTATCACACAATATTTTACTGGCCCCTTACCTTCGACACTAACTGTCCATCCGAATATTCTTCTTCCGTCAGGTTCATGCTTTTCCTTCCCCCATCATGCTGAATTTGTATCACGAAGCAATTTTCTTTCGTACCCCCGCCCCCCCCCCCCCCCCCCCCCCCGCCCAGCCCGAGCACGCTTTTTTTCCGTACTGAACATCTTTTAACGTTTGAGAGCCAGAGAAAACGAATTGTACATGACAAGAGAGCGTGTCTTCTCTGCAATGGCATTAACAACGGAGGCCTCGACCAAATGCTGTCTTAGCTTAATATAAGCCTTTCTTTACGAGAAAGAGGCGAGTGATTGTTGGGTATGTAGACAATAAGGACATGCCCCTGAATTAGAAACACGCTGAAGGAATGTCTATAAACGGACCAAGTCGGAATTTTTTCAACGACTTCGACGTTTTTATTTCACGTGGGGAGAAAATTCTCTTTCAAAGAACAGTTATGTGAAAATGGTTTGAAAAAGGGGGTTTGGCTGGGCTAAAACTTAGCTTTAGAAAAAAAACAACAAAAAAAAACCAGGTGGATTATGTATTGTCTACCTCAAAAGCACAATTAAAAAAAAAATCGTTCACTCACTCACCGTTCCAGTCCTCGCCAGCATGCCTTGCAAAAATGGGTGCCCTCCAGTGACGTTGAACTTGAACAGATTTTGTCGTGAGTTCAGAAAAGCAAACGCTGATTGGACGACTGAAAAACCACACGACAAACGACAACCACCCAGAAGCACTTATTTCACGTGCGTCTCATGACCCTAACTTAGAGCCTGCACTTGACCAGTCCACTGATTCCTCTGTCGTTGACGTCTGCCTCTTTTGTCTGCCGGCGTGCGCGCGCGCGCGCGCGCCGCGCGCGTGTGTGTGTGTTGTGCGGAATAACGTTCTCTTTGTGGGCGGCGCGCGCGCGCGCGCGCGCGCGCGCGCGCGTGTGTGTGTGTGTGTGTGTGTGTGCGCTTGCTTGCTTGCGTGTCGTGACCCGGGCACACGCTTGTGTGTGCGTGCGTGAGGTGTGTGTGTGTGTGTGTGTGTGTGTGTGTGTGTGTGGTGTGTGTATTCATACCTGCGTGCTGTTGTCAGTATATACTGTACACACCTACACACACACTCGCACACACGCACACAACACACACACACACACACACACACACACACACACACACACTTTCTTCTCTCTGTATGAATCGTCCGCCGCTAACACGTGCGTGCGCACTCTTCTGTGTTGTGTGTGTGTGGGGTGTGTGTGTGTGTGTGTGTTGTGTTGTGTGTGTTGTGTTGTGTGTGTGTTGTGTTGTGTTGGTGTGTGTGTGTGGTGTGTGTTGTGTTGTTGGTGTGTTGTGTTGTGTGTGTGTTGTTGTGGTTGTGTTGTGTGTGTTGTGTGTGTGTGTTGGGTGTGTGTTGTGTTGTGTTGTGTTGTGTTGGTGTGTGTGGGTGTGTGTGTGTGTGTGTTGTGGTGTGTGTGTGTGTGTGTGGTGTTGTGGTGTGTGTGTGTGTGTGTGTGTGTGTGTGTGTGTGTGTGCGTGCGTGCGTGCGCGCGCGCGTGTGTGTGTGTATGTACGTGCTGCTTTCCGAAGCGATGATCCATTCATATGTTTATTGGACTCCGTATTGCTTTTTTTAGGGTTTAAAAAAAATCAACCTTGAACAGACCACAAGCTGCTGGAGATTGCCGGCTATACTTTTTGTTTTAGTGGTAACGCCTCTTCTCTCTCTCTCTCTCTCTCATCTCTCCTCTCTCTCTCTCTGATGTTTTTAAAGATTATTTATCCTACTATGAGCAGATAGACATCGCTTTGGTTTTAGAAACGGGGTCATCTCGACTGTGACCAAAGGCCAAGTGTCCTTGTGACCAAGTGTCGTTGTTGACCACATGTTGTGACCACATGTCGTTGTGACCAAGTGTCACTGTGACCAAGTGTCGTTGTGACCACATGTCGTAATGACCAAATCAAAAGGACAAGATCACAGC
>JADBJO010021296.1:7500-29790 GCA_016801955.1 Conus betulinus
AGCGGATGTGAACGCCTTGTATGAACAGATGGTTAATTGTTTTATAATATCTTCGCCATCAGAAGTCTAAATGCAGAAGGACGTCTACGATATTTTGATGGGAGAAACTGGTTACTGGGTGTATCCGGGGCAGGATAGCAAAACACGAAAATAAAACCTCACTTTCACGAGTCTCTTTACACAATGGACAAGTTTAATCTTTGAATGCTTTTTGTAATAACGATATCGATGAACGTTAATATCTGACAATCGTTATCTAAATCTTGTCATTACATACTTCAAATGGCTGTCAATTTTTATGGATAAGTGGGTAGGGCTTTCATAGGCAATCTCGTAACTTCCATGTCGACTAACTTTAACGAATACCCTGTGCATTTCATTACAGAATTTAAACATATCGGATATCTACTTGTTTCGCAATAGATTAAATCGTTTAAGAGAGAGAGAGAGAGAGAGAGAGAGAGAGAGAGAGAGAGAGAGAGAGAGAGAGAGAGAGAGAGAATGAGAGATGATCAGATGATGATGATGATTATGAAATTGATGATGAGAAATGTCTCGGGCTAATGTTCATCTGTAAGGTCGGCGAGTGAGTTTATCACCAGCAATTGAATAAATAATATGATATAAAAGAAAGGAGAAGAAAATGTAAACAAGAGACAATCTGCACTAATGCAGACAAAAAAAAAAAAAAAAAAAAATTCATTCACATTCAAACGCATCTGATGATGATGCAGCCTGTCAGTGTTCATTAAGAAATATTCCTTAGTATGAAGAAAGCCTTTCATAGATGTGTGTGTGTGTGTGTGTGTGTGTGTGTGTGCGTGCGTGCGTGCGTGCGTGCATGCGTGCATGCGTGCGTATGTGTGTGTAGTAATAGTAGTAGTAGTAGTAGTAGTAGTAGTAGTAGTAGTAGTAGTAGTAGTAGTAGTACTTTAATTTTACGTCTTTTCACAAACTATGTGATATTAGACAAGTGTGTGTGTGTGTGTGTGTGTGTGTGTGTGTGTGTGTGTGTGTGTGTGTGTGTCTAAACAGGGAACAGCTGTGTGAAACGAGTAAACATAGGGTTTCTAAGGTCATTGTCGGTTAATTTCTTTTGTTTCAGGATTTGCCTCCACACTACACCACCGTGTGTTCACAACCACATCTAGTATTAAGGCGCCTGGAACAGAAGGTTACCGATATCACGAGATCGATGACCGCCGGTGCCCCATTAGTCAGTGCTTCCATCATTTACGCCAGGAAAACTTGTGTCTTTTTCTGCAAGCGGGATACAGCAATTACGAGGAAAGTAAAAACCTGTGCCAACTGATAGGCGGAGAGTTGCCCATTCTGGACAACAGACGGAAAGTGGATGTCGCTGTGCGTTTTGTCAAGGCCAATGCAAAGGTGACAGACCTTTATTCTCTTTTCTTCCTGGGTGCCACACAAGTTGCAGAAACTCGTGGAAGCTTCAGATGGGACAATGGGCAACTTGTGCCCGATTCTTCGAACATCTCCCACAGTGTATGGCTTCCAGATGAACCCGTTATAGGGAATGAGGATTGCATGACTATACTAGTGAGAAACCGCAGTGGATGGGACGACGTGTGTTCTGCAGTTTAAGGTTACAAGTTGTACTATGTGAGAGATGAGCGCAGGAAGTGCTGGTGGAAGTGTAGTGTCACAGACGGCTTCCTCACATCCCCTTTCCCTCCATCTACATACTGCTGTTTCTTTGTGAGAGTGCCTGTTTTCTTTTCTTCTGGAGAAGGCAGTTTCGATCTCAGTATTGTTGATCAAAAGTATTTGTTATTTTCTTGTTTTTTTGTTTTGCTTTTTTTTTTTTGCTGCTCGGTTTTGAGGTTTAGGTGGTGATGGAGGAAAGTTTGAGGTTACGATAACTGTATAAGAAGGTTGTGGTTTCTGAGTTATTGTATTCTTTACAGAAAGCCCTGGATTTTGGATGCTTCAAATATACAAGATATACAGTGGATAACACATTCAACATAATCCAAGCTTCGAAACGTTGAATTTCAAGGGATTCTACTTCGTGCTTAAAATGGTCTACATTGACAAACTGCAGAGCTCAACCTTCATGCCTCACATCTTCTTCTTCTGCTTTGCTGTATTTGTTGTTGTTTTCGTCCTCAAACTTCATAACAATTAAACGCGTCACTCGATAGTTTAGACCTAATTTTACGTTGTGGCTTAAGAACAATAAATAGCTGCATACTATGAAAGCTTGCATTCGACATCATTGATAATGATATGTATAACTCGGCTGGTTCATTCGTAACTTCATTCCAGGATTTTCAAGTCAGGCGGTAACTAAATACGTGTAACTGGTCATATTGTCTGTATTCTCTTTTACGTTGAACCAGTTAGAAACTTCATCAACACATAACATAAGATTTGATGGTTTTACAAAAGTATTCTACCCATTTACAGACCCCTGATGATAAACCAAAGCTTTCAATACTTTTAACATGAAATCCCAGTCAGAAGTCCAATGCTTTCTCAAAGGCTACAATTAATAAAAATCTGAGTAAACTATTATTCTACTGGTAACCGTGGTGTACATCATTTTTGACTTGTTCTCTCTCTCTCTCTCTCTCTCTCTCAAACTTCACACACACACACACACACACACACACACACACACACACACACACACACACACACACACACACACACACACACACACACACACACACACACACACACACACACACACACACACACACACACATATGTACACGAACACACACACAAACACCCCCCCCACACACACACACACACACCCACAGATGCACGAACACACGCACATACGTATGCATGCATGTATGCATGCATGTACGCATTTGCACATGAACACACAGATACGTGCGCGCGCTCAAATCCACAAGTGTTCGCGCTCGCATCCAGACGTACGTGGGCGCATACTCTCTCTGTCTCTGTCTCTCTCTCTCTCTCTCTCTCACACACACACACACACACACACACACACACACAACTCGGAATGAAACTATTCCATCTGGTGAAGACAGCAATGAAGACTGTACCGAAAGCGTCATTAATCTTTCAAATAGCTCTTTATCTCAAGCACAATTGAAAGTTTTGTTTCTAGGACCTAAATTCTGCCCTACTCCTCGCTCACTGGACAAACGACAACTGGACTTGGATGTTGAAGAGGGATGCAGACGAGTACGACTACAAGAATACTTTTACGATGATGAATCAGACGCTGAGGACTCTGAAGCCCCTAAATTCTACAAACCAACAGGATGGTGCCCACCCTCAGGACGTGATCGCTCTCTAGACAGCTTCTGCCAGATACTACAGAGTCGTGCTCACTTGTTCACAAGCTCAAGGCTCCAAGAGATAACCTGAAACAGGAAGAAAGACAAGCCCTGAAAGAGCTCAAAGAAATGGTGCACAGCCGGAAAATACGTATCACGGAGGCAGATAAGGGGGAGCAAAGTAGTCGTACAAATGTACAGGATTATATGGATGAGGCACACAGACAACTGAGCAATCAAAATCACTACACAAAGCTGTCTAAAGATCCAACTTGCGAAATCGCCAAAAAATCCAACCAAATTTTGAAAGATATATATAACAAAGGATACATTAGTAAAACCACGTTAAATGGACAGAGACAGAGCCTTCTCAGGTTACATGTCACAGATTCTATACCCTGCCTAAGATACACAAGCATCCATTTAAACCTCCAGGAAGACCGATCGTCTCAGGAATAAACGGACCAACGGAAAAAAATCTCCAAACTGGTAGACAGCTGGCTACAACCTTTTGTCACCAACCTTCCAACCTATATTCAGGATTCCACACACATGCTCCGCATTATACAACAGTGGAATCTAGCATATGGGCCTTTCCATCAGGACACGAGGTTGGTGACAATCGATGTTGTTGGCCTGTACACCAACATTCCTCATGACGATCTCAAAACAGCATTACACCACTTCCTGGACAACCCACTGCAACCGATATCCCACCAGCCACTGAAGTTGTCCGAATGGCAGACCATGTGCTAAAAAAATAATGTTTTCGCTTTGATGAACGTATATCACACAAATCTTTGGCACAGCGATGGGCACCCCACTTGCCCCTGCAGTTGCGAATCTGTTCATGGCGTGGCTGGAACAGCAATTACTAGCCTCCAGTCCTGTTTCTATTCCTGATCATTTATGGAAACGTTTCATAGATGACATTTTTGTCTTGTGGGTGAAATCAGAAGATGAATTGGGAAACAGTTTATGGATCACATAAACTCGTTCCATGAAACCATCAAGTTCACCTTCAATACATCGCCATGCAGTATCCCGTTCCTGGATATAGCCATTTCCTTAAAAGATGGATTCCTTCAAACAGATCTTTTATACAAGCCCTCTGATGCATTCATTCTTATCTGAGTCCCCAGTCATGTCATCCTGGACATGTACACAGGAGCATTCCATTCAGCCAGTTCCTGAGGCTTAAGAGACTGTGCTCAGACAATGCTGTGTTTGAAGAAAGGGTCCGGGAAATGTCCAAACGCTTCCAGGCACGTGGCTACAAGCAAAACGTTGTCCAAACGGCAGCAGAAAAAGTCCGACGCATTCCCCGACAAGAGGCGCTCCAGTACAAATCAAAACAAGTATCAGAACCTCGCCCACCTCTGATCGTGACACACAACCCTGCCAACCCACCATTGAGATCCTGGACACGAGAGCTACATCAGAGCCTCATCACCAACAGCGAGAGGATGAAAAAAAAGCAGTCCCTCAACCTCCTTTAGTGGCAGAAAGGAACTGCCACTCCTTGAGGACTATGCTCATGCCCTCTTGCCTACCAGCTCTGTTGACGACTGTCCTGGATCCTACAAATGTGAGAAGGAGAAGTGTGTGTGTTGTGTCAGGTCCACCTTGTGGAATCCAATTCGTTCAAATCGTCGAGAACGGGAGAGTTGTTCAGGCTCCGCAACAGAATGACATGCGAAACAAGCAATGTCATCTACCTGCTGTTCTGTGACATGTGCACTGACGCACAATATGTTGGAGAGACAAAGAACAGTCTCAAAACAAGGTTTTACCAACACAGATCAAACATAAATAAGAACACGGGCACACACATCACATCACACTTCAACAGGCCACAACACTCACTCTCCAACATAAAATGTCTACCAATAGAGAAAGTGCACTCTGAAAACAAAACAAAAACGACTGCAGCGGGAGGCATTCTGGATAAGTAAATTGCAGACACTACATCCACTGGGTTTGAACAGTCTACAGTAACACGTCGCCAGCAATTTTTTTTTTTTTTTTATGGAGCCAGAGTACCTTGAAGATCCTGACTATTTCTCCTGTACCAACATGTTTTCACCATCGATTTGTTGCGGCCTGAATACGTGTTGCAAAAAAAACAGGTTTTCACCATTATTTGTTACGGAACCTCATGTAACAACATGTTTTCGCCATCATTTGTTCTGGAGCCCGAATATTTCTCCTGTAACAAACATATTGTCGCCAACAGTTCTTGTAGAGCCTGAATACTTCTCCTGTAACAACATATTCTCTCACCATCATTGTAGTGGAGCCCGAATAATTCTTCCATAACAATATGTTTTCGCCATCGTTTTGTTGTGGAGCCCAAATACTTCTTCTGTAACAGCATGTTTTTTTTGTTGTGGAGCCCAAATACTTCTCTGTGTAACAAAATGTCGTCGCCATCCATCATTTTGTTGTGGAGCCCAAATACTTCTCATGTAACAAAATGTCGTCGCCATCATTTTGTCGTGGAACCTGAATAATTTTCCTTTAACAACATGTCTTCACCATCATGTTGTTGTGAAACCCGGATACTACTGTAGCAACATGTTTTTGCCATCATTGCTGTGGATTCTGAACACTCCTCCTGTAACAACATGTTTTTTCTCCATCATTTGTGGTGGAGCCTGGATACTTCTCATGTAAGAACACGTTTTCGCCATCATTTGTTGTGGATCGGAATATTTTTCCTGTAACAACATGTTTTCGCCATCATTTGTTGTGGATCGTGGATACTTCTCTATAACAACATGTTTTCTCCGTCATTTTGCAGCAGAGCCTGAATACTTCTGTGAAACAAAATGTTTTCACTCCTGGATGACCTGAACGACGTACCCCCCCCCCCCCCTTTTTTTTTTTTTTTTTTTTTTCTTTTATTTTTTTCCCTTGTGTGTAGGGAGTGGGGGTATTGTGGGGGGGGGGGGGGGGAGGCTATCCTGAAAACTGACACATATCATAAAGTTATGAGGATGATTTAACAAAACAATCTCACTGTCTCTCTGTCTCCCTCTCTCTCAAACACACACACACGCACGCACGCACGCACGCACGCACGCACGCACCTTCATATAAGGTCAATGACCTCTTTGATCCACAGACCTAAACTTAATGGTTTTTAAAACAAAATTTACAAATGACATAAAATAAAGCTGTGGCGAAAAAGATATCAAATATGCAGAAAGTACTAAGATGTGAACCGTTTTTTTTTTTTTTTTTTTTTTTTTTTTTAAAGACTTTACTTGCTTTAGCTGGATGAAATTCTAAGTAAGTCCTCAATACGTGACAATGGCATTGACTCGGGGTCCGATTTTTACATACCTGTAAAGAGACGCAGATGCTGTGTCTTTATTGGATGCTACTTGGTATATTTTTAAGTGCTGCTGCGTTCTTCTGTTTTGTGTGTCGAGACCACATAACGTGAACAGACATTAAATTGAAGACTACACGCTCACACACACACACACACACACACACACACACACACACACACGAGCGCATACACTCGTGCTTGCACGCGCACGCGCGCACACACAAAACGCACACACACACACACACGCGCGCGCGCGCGCGCGCGCGCACACACACACACACACATTGGAAAGTACATTAAGGAACATTTTATAATCATAATCATAAGTTATATTACTTTAGTTATTTTTCTCTAATTTTTCATAGTTACCGTCCTATAATTCATCTATCTTTTTTTTTGTTCTATGTAACCACATCGTCCTCTTCTCTTCTTTTATGATAATAGTTTAAAATTGTAAACACAATGTTATTTAGACGTCTGCAATCACCTATATGTGTGACGAGACGTAAAACAGAATTCCTACACACGCACACATACATGCACACACACACACACACACACACACACACACACACACACACACACACACACACACACACACACGTACGCACGCACGCACGCTCTCTCTCTCTCTCTCTCACACACACACACACACACACACACACACACACACACACACAGAGCTTTCATTCATCAAATTACTACCTGTGACACGTCTGTCGAGTTACATATCATTCTATTACGTAATTTTTTTTTATATTACGTCATATTGAAATATTTACGTCTCTCCCTCACTACCTTACCTGCTGGCACTCTCAGGAGGATGTCATGTGCTGACGAAGGCAAATAAAGCCGAAAATTTCATTTATAACCACGACAGTTTGTTCTTGTGTCTTTTTTTTTTTGGATATATATATATATATATATATATATATATATATATATATATGTATATGTGTGTGTGTGTGTGTGTGTGTGTGTGTGTGTGTGTGTGTGTGTGTGTGTGTGTGTTTGCTTTTGAAAATTTGTCTTCATGAGTTGTTGATTTTCTTTAACCATGGAAATGACTTCGAGAAAACACAAAAGCCCTGAAATTGCCCATCGTGGTCGGCTCGGCTGTCAACGAATTGAATTGAAGCGTTTTGCTGTGGTGGAAAACGCGCAATAGAAATGTTCTTTAGTTTGACTATTATTGCTGCTCCTGCTGCTGCTGCTGCTACTACTACTTCGACTGTAACAACAACAACAGGAACTGCAACTATTACTATTACCACTATCACTACTACTACTACTGCCGCTACTACACTACTACTACTACTACCACTGCTAACCACTACTAGTTCTGCTACTACAATTACACATGCCACTGTCAACCAGATTTGAGAAGTACAAACAGTTTCAGTATTTAAGGGAAAGAGTGAACAACTCGCTCAGAGAAGGATCTGTGTATCCTGTTTTCCCACCTGAGCCCAGAGCACACTGAATTATTGAGTAGAAGGCGGCCACGACTGCGGAAAAATAGTTGTAGTCTCTACATATGCCTCAAACGGGGCTCAAATCCATGGTCCTCAAATTTGCAGCGCGCAACGCGAGCCACTGTGATATGGAGTCACTTTATTTGTTTATTATTTCATTTCATTTAAAAAAAAAAAAAAAAATTATCTAGACTAGGACAAATTTCAGAAAAACAAACATCCTCAGGCGTTTCTTGTTAGGAGCTGTCAGACAACACTTTCGTATGGATTTGGGTGTGTTGAATCCATTTCTTTTGTCTGACAAGACTGAAATTGCTTAGATGGCCTGGAATATGATGTTTTTCAAAATGGCCGACAGACGAAAGTACGGAACCGGTTTTGATTCAACACACCTTATTTGCTTATGTTTTACACCACTTGTGCTAAACTTTAATACTTTTTTGTAATTTTCTACCGGTATAAATCTGTTTCAGCCATTTGATTTAAATAATTTTAAAATAAGTGTCAAAAACAGTATAAAACACTAAAAAGTAACAAGAAACCTTATGGCGGCCTCATACCTTCACACTTTGACCCAAATTGAATGCTGCTACAAAGACTTAGCAACAGTCTGAAGACTGTGTCACAGATGAGACGTCAGAACGAAAAAGTGAAGAAATGACACGCACTGATTGCAAATCCCAGAAAAGAATTCCGAGCATTGCACAAGATTTGGTGTATAATGTGAGTGGTGGTATACACTGGACCTCAAAGCACTTGGTCTGGGCAGTACTCTCCATCAGGCTGCTAGGTCAAAGGAGTTGGTTCATCTATTTCACTGTGCTGGACACACACTGAGTTACAACATCATAAAGCAAATGGACACAGCACTGGCAGAAAGCACTCTCAAGGCAATAGATCCAGCAACAGGAGCTGTGGTTTCACCAAATCTTGTGCCTGGAAGATTTGTACACTTCACTTGTGACAATATAGACATCAGTGATTTTCATCTTGATGGAAAGAATAGTTTCCATGCCACTCAAGTTGCTGCTTGGCAGAGAGACCCCAGAAGGAGACATGGGGTTGAGGACACTTCAGCCTTCAAACAAAGACTCAACCCTTAAAGTACCTGAGGCCATGGACAAGCTTGTTCCTGCACAGGTTACAGAAGGCTGTTCAGAACCTGCAAATACATCTAACATCAAGCATGAGTGGGTTGAATGTAACATCTGAAAATGAAAGTGCTGTTCAGGCCGTAGCAAAGGACATGACTTTCAACCTCATGCGCAGCAATGAGAAGGTCAGTGAGACAGGCTGGACACAATTCAACCAAAATATCAGCACGGCTGACCCAGCAGTGACAAGCATTGGGTATACGTCCATTATACAAGCTCCAGCTCATGAATTGGACTCCCTCAACACTGTCATTCAGAGATGCAAGCACGTTGCTAACAAACTGGGGGACACTATGTTGTGTGTTAACAGTTGATGAAGCCTTGTTCTCTGCAAAGTGATGGAGTTGAAATGGGCGAAAAAAGAATACCAGAACCTTCTGGTTGTCAGGCTTGGTGGTCTTCATATCTCACTAAACTTCATGAAGGTCATTGGAAAACACATAGAATGCTTAGGACTTGTGGGAGTTGTGGGTAGAAAGCAATCTCCTTGGACCAAAGACCGCGGAACAAGTTCTGGCAGGAAAGTCGTACATCAGAGGCATGAGATCTCACAAATTAACACTTAAAGCCATGTGGAGAATCCTGCTTCCTCAGCTGTTGCAATTCATCAATGAAGAAAAGAGAGAACTGAAAGAGGAGACTGAAGACAATGTACAGAAGGAAGACACAGACGCGCTGCTGTGTCTTCTTGCTTACAAGCAGTTAAGAGATCTTGTGGATGACTTTGCTGCATCCCATGCTGATGCCAACTTTCAGTTTTGGTGGACTTACATGCAAATGGTGGAAATCATGCTAATGTTCACCAGAGCAAGCAGAGATGGTGACTGGAAGCTGTATCTGCACGCATTCACGTCCATGCTTCCATATATGATGCGATATGACCACACTAACATATGCACACTGGGGCTGTGTGTACGTGAGCGAAATGCAGCAACTGCCAGAAGTCAAAGCTGAATTTGAAGCTGGAAACTTTGTGGTGAAACGTGGGAAGCAGTCTTTTAACCAAGTTGATCCAGATCAAAGCCAGGCGTGATTCAATGGGACAGGGAAAAAGTGTGGCGGAATCGTGGGTATCACAAAACACACCATCAGCTTTGACCAGATGGACGCTGTCCTACAACATGCAATCCCACATTTCCTGTGAAACCAGAGAAGCTTTTGACACTGGTCTAGAGGATACTGTCAACCATCATGAGTGCAACAGAGGAAGAAGAAGGCAGGACAGGAAAGATAAGATAGTGTGTTCACTACTCTGAAGAACTTCAAACTGTTCTCCAGCGATGTTCCTGAAGAACTACAAAACATTGCAACCAAAGATCTCGCCCACAAGAGCATTGAGGAGGACTTACTAACTGCACAGCAGAAAGGTCAAAATCATTTGAACACGTTGTGTTATGAGAGGTTGCTCCCTCATGCTGAAAGGAAGTTGAAAGTTTCGTGATGCCTTGACAAAGAACACGCCACTAACGTTTGCAAGTCTGTATGAAGTAAACCAGAAGAATGTGCACAGTACCAAACAGAAATCATTACAGGCAGACAGGAAGATTCTACAAAGATTGATCATTGCCTATGAGGCAGGACGGAACGTTGACCTCTCCATGGTTTTAAAACACGAACTGATGCCAGTACCCTCTGCACTAGCAGAGATGAATGAGACGCTACATTCTGGTTCAAAAGCGCTTCTGCTTCAGGCGCTCACTTGTGAAGTACCCTGTCTACCAGATCTAGATGAGGTGATCTTGGTGACAATGCCACACTGTTGTTGATGGATAGGCACTCATCTGCAGCATTGGAAAACCCCACAAGCGACTACATTTGAAGACCTGGCAGACGTTTTCATCAATACTCTTCATTAAACTGGGCGAGGTTTCAAACGCACTGATGTGGTTTTCGACAGATACAACCAGACTTCCATCAAGACAGAAACACGGACGGAGGAGACGAGGTAAAGATTCTCAGCCGATCAGAAAAAAAAAAAAAAAAAAAAAAAACTGTGATGAAGGCAGAGGCGTACCCCTACCAGCAAGGTGAGAGAACTACATTTCTCACCCTGATAACAAGGCTGACCTGGCGAAGTTTTTGTCACGACAGATCATACTGCATGATCCAGCTGACCAAACTATTGTTGCAGGTGGTGGCTTCAGTGATGTCACACAGGTGGAGTTTTCAAACCCCAATACAGATATACGTCCTCTGGAGGCTTCACACCAGGAGGCTGACACCAGGATAATCCTGCACTGTGTACACGGTGAGGCTGAGGCAAGCAGCATTGTTGTGTCCTCCTGGGACACGGATGTTTCAGTTCTGCTGCTGATGCATTTTCATTGCATCACGTGTCCCAAAGTCTGGATAAAAGCAGGGCACTGCCAAATCCAGAAAGTACATCCCCATCCATGCTGTTATAGAAACCACAGCCATTGAAAGAGATAAAGCTCCAAAACCTTGCTGGATTTTATGCTTTCACGGGCTGTGACACAACGTCGTACTTTGCTGGACATAGTAAGTCAACTTGCTTGAAGGTTTTCCTGCAACAGTCTGATCTGTTGAGTTCACTGGGAAAAGAAACTCTCACAGACGAGGCACTGCGGAATGCTGAAGTCTTCGTTTCCAGTATGTAAGGTGTACAAAACTATGACTCGGTGAACATGGCTCAGTCAGTCCTGTTTCGCAAAGCCCATGCACCAGAAACACTGCCTCCAACACGTGATGCCTGGTTTTTTTTCCACACAGCGGGCACACTGTCAGACAGCTATCTGGCTACAAGCTCACCTGCAGCACCCCTGCTTCCCCCTGCCAGAAAACCATGGGCTGGAAACTAGAAGGCGGCACCTTGATTCTGTTCTCAAGTCACTCCTATCAGTTCCTGAGGCATGCACTGATGTGATCTTCTGTGGTTGCAAAAAGCAGTGCACTAGTTTCCGGAGGAACTACAGAGCAGCTAGTCTTCCTTGCACAGTAGCATGCAAGTGCAGTGACAACAAAGTTTGTTACAACAAATGAAACGAAGGGTATGAGTTCTAGAAAATGTATCAGTGATTGTGACGTAAATAATGAGCAAAATTTATGACTATGATTTTTATAGATTCGTTTGACTGGTTTGAATAAAAGGAAGATATGGCTGGTTTGAATAATAAAAAAAAACCCCAAAAAACAATAAGATGGAGGAATTCACTACAGAAAGCAAAAATGATTGAAAGTATTAGAGAGAGAAGTACCGATAGATTTGATTTACTATAATGACCCATTGACTTCAACTACAAACACTAAGTCTTATCAATATTCTTCTCCCTTTCTTTCAGTCTCTCTTTCCTCCCTCAATAGTAAAGAATTATTGACTATAAAATAACTCAAGAGTGCTTGAATGCTCTCTCTCTCTCTCTCTCTCTCTCTCTCTCTCTATTTCGTCAAACAAAAAAATTATCGTTTCTAATTGACAGATTGTTTTGTTGCTTAAGGCAAGGTAAGGAGAGATGTGAACTGTGGCTCCGTTTTGATTTGTTTGTTACTGCTGTCATGTTGTACTGGTTTGTTGTGTATATTTATGATTAAAAAATTGGTTGAATATGTTACAAAAAGGAATAAGGTGGGTTTTTTTTTTCTTCTTTTTAAATATAAACTATAATGATAATTAGTCAATAACAAAACTTTTTGTGGCAAAAACAATGGAAGTTTGGTTACACAATCCTTCTGTCAGTATTTATGGCAGCCATTTTGAATATTTAATTTTAGTACAAAAACTACGCTTCTGAGAGGTTGTCAGACAACAAAACAGAAAAGAGCATTCTTTAGAATCGGTTGTCTGACAATTGCTAACATCATTTGCCACCTACTTTTTTATTTTTTGCCTTTTTTGTTAAATTTGTCCTAGTCTAATCTGTTGTGCAGAATTAGATCTGGAAGCATTGGGCGAAAGGGAGGGAGGGGGGAGGTTGGGCAGGGGAAGGATGGATTTGGGGGAGCTGGAGGTGATAGGATAGTGTGGCCCACTCCTACCTCCACCCCTCTCCTTCTTCCCAACCATTCTCCCTGCTATTTTCCCCTTCTTGCCAGTGTGCTTCAACAATGAACTCCACATCTGGCAACATGAGCTCTCCATGGATGGAATGCCCGAGATGCATAGAAAAAACATCAAGGAAATTTTAATGACAGAGGGTCTAGTTCTCCATGAAACGCGCGCGCGCACACACACACACACACACACACACACACACACACACACACACACATGCAGGCAAGCATGCACGCACTCTCTCTCTCTCTCTCTCTCTCTCTCTCTCTCTCTCTCTGTAATTTTGTCTGTCTGTCTGTCTGTCCACTTTTGCACAATTCATAGCATGATGACGTTCACAGCGTGGAGGGGAAAATCCTCCGAAGTTGATCGTCATTAATGCTGCTGATAATCGACCTGTTTCCTGCTGCAGGGATGACGTTTTCATTATCCGTCCCATTACTTAGACAAGAATCGCTTTTGTACTCCCAGTTCTTATAGAACAGAGAGTACTTTAGAATGGGAACGAAGAAAAAAAATGCTCTCTCTCTCTCTCTCTCTCTCTCTCTCTCTCTCTCTCTCTCTCTCTCTCTCTCTCTCTCTGTGTGTGTGTGTGTGTGTGTGTGTTGTGTGTGTGTGTGTGTGTGTTCGTCCGACCGTGGTCAAAATGTGTCCCACTCGCATCAGACAAAACTACTGGGCCGATCTTTCTGAAAATTTGTAGTATGTTCATTATGGGTCACGGATGATGTCCGATGTTTTTAGTGAACCGTTATAGCCGATACTAACGGCTGTAACGGCCTGTAACGGTTTTTGTTCTTCATGAAATATCTCAGAGAGTACATGGCCGATCTTTGTGAAAATTTGCAGGTATTTTCATTATGTGTCACGGATGATGCCCGATGTTTTTAGTTTACCGTTATAGCCGTTACTAACGGCTATAACGGCCTGTAACAGTTTTTCTTCTTTATGGAACATCCCAGAGAGTACTTGGCCGATCTTTGTGAAAATTAGCAGGTATGTTTCACTATGGGTTACGGATGGTGCCTGATGTTTTAGTTTACGTTATAGCTGTTACTAACGGCTAGAACGGCCTGTAACGATTTTTCTTCTTTATGGAATATCTCAGAAAGTACTTTGTCGATCTTTGTGAAAATTTGTAGGTATGTTCATTATCGGCGACGGATGATGCCCGACGTTTTTTTTTGCCGTTATAGCCGTATTAACGGCTATAAGGGTCCTTAACGGTTTTTTTTTTTTTTTTATGAAATATCTCAGAAAGTACTTGGCCGATCTTTCTGAAAATTTATAGGGGTGTTCATTATGGGTCACGGATGATGCCCGACTTTTTCGGTATACTGTTACAGCCGTTACTAAAAGCTATGGCCGCTAACGGTTTTTCTTCTTCATGGAATATCTCAGAAAGTACCTAGCCGATATTTCTGAAAAATTTGTAGGTATGTTCATTATGGGTCACGGATGATGCCTAATATTTAAGTTTACCGTTATAGCCGTTACTAACGGCCCATAATGGTTTTCTTCTTTATGGAAAATCTCAGAGAGTCCTTCTCCCATCTTTCTGAAAATTTGTAAGAATGTCCATTATAGGTTACAGATGATGGCAGATGTTTACCAGAATAGCCATTACTAATGGTTACACCAGCCCAAGACGGTTTTTCCTCTTTATGGAATATCTCACACGTATTCAGGATAAACTGGGAGTACGTTTTCTATGCTTTGTATCTTGTTTTCTTCCCATTTTTCTGTCTCCTTCCATTGCTGTTTAATCACTGTGTACGCGCGCGCGCACGCGTGCGTATGTGTGTGTGTGTGTGTGTGTGTGTGTGTGTGTGTGTGTGTGTGTGTGTGTGTGTGTTTGGACGTTTTGTGTTTCTCTTTGATTTATACGGCTGACAGTTTTTGTGTGTTTAGTTTGTATGTTTCAAAACAATTCTGCGATTTTACTTTTAGGTGATTCTTTGATTTATATGGTGGACGATTTTTTGTGTTTAATTTGTATTTTTTGAAACAGTTCTGCAACGTTACTTTCACGTGACCACTCTCTCTCTCTCTCTCTCTCTCTCTCTCTCTCTCTCTCTCTCTCTCTCTCTCTCTCTCTCTCTCTCTCTCTCTCTCTCTCTCTTTCTGGTCATCTTGTTTCTTATCGGTCTAACTCTGACTTCTCTCACGAGAGCAGTCCATTGAGAACAGCACGCTTACAGTTCTTCCTGTTTACGATCAGTTCCATTGTAGTCTCCCCTGACTGCGTGGGTCTCCATCTCACTGATCAAAAGACACTCTTTGATCTTGACGTGCTGATGTCCACACCTTTCTTCAGCGGCCCCTGCCCTTACCCCCTGCCCTCCTCCCTCCTCCTCTGATTTCTCACCCCGCTTTGGCCTGGCCTGTGCGTTTATCCACCTCCATCCCGTTAACTAATTAAAGGTTCGTCTTTTTTTTTTCTTTCTTCTTTTCCTTCTCTGTGAGAGATATTCAGGGCTTTCGATCCAATTTTTTCCTGATGTCCTTTGAGGTTGAATCATGTAGGTTTTTTTTTTTTTCTTTCTTTTCTTTTCCACGTTTCTTTTCTTTTTTTTTTTTTTTTTTTTTTTTTTTTTTTTTTTTTTTTCTTTTTTTTTTTTTTTTTTTTATCTTTCGATCTCTTTTTGTTTCCCTTTTCTGTGTGCATCTGCTATGTGTTTTGGTATACTTCCATCCTTTTTCCTCTTTCCCTGTAAGAATGATCTTTTTCTCCTTTTCTTCCTTCTTTCCTTCCATTGTTTTATTTTTGTTTCTTGTTTGTTCTTGATTGTATGGTTCTATGGGGGATTTATAATGCATATGTCTGGCTGTCTCCTGTCATTGCCCTCATCTTTCTGTTTCCCCATCTTTCTCAATTCCTTATCCCTTCGTCCCCCACTCCTTCCTTTCCTCACTGAAACCCAGCCAGTTACCATGTTATTGGTGGTTTCTTCCAGCTTATGCCCCATTTGCTCCATTTGGTTGTCTCATTGCCTGTGGGTATTTCGATAGCTGATCAAAACAGTGTGTGTGTGTGTGTGTGTGTGTGTGTGTGTGTGTGTGTGCGTGCGTGCGTGCGTGCGTTCGTGCGTTCGTGCGTGCGTGCGTGCGTGCGTGCGTGCGTGCGTGTGTGTGTGCGCGCGCGCGCGCGTGTGTGTGTGTGTGTGTGTGTGTGTGTGTGTGCGCGCGCGCGCGCGCGGGTGTGTGTGTGCATGCATGCATGTGTGCGTGCAGGCATGCGTGCATATGTGTGGGTGGGTGGGGGAATGGGGGGGGGGGGGGGAGTTGCGCACATGCCATCTTTTTTAAAAAGCTGACATCAGCACTTCTGCTATAATCTGACACCCATCCTCTCCCCTATAGGTTGCCCTTTCAGCCCTCCTCGTTTGTCCAGTCACTCACATCCATTCCTCCTTTAAGCAATTAAAGGCTCATCCACTCCCCGTCTGTCCCTGCAATGGATTTTCAGGGTGTCAGGTTCAATCATCCCTTGTGTCCGTTCAGTATGATATTTTCTTTTCCTGTCTTCGCCCCTCGGTTTTTTTTTTTTTTTAATCTCCTCTTTTCTTCACTTAGCCTCATCCTTCCATTCTTTTTCGTTTCATTCTTCATTTTTTTTTTCATTTCTTGTTCTGCTTCTTTCCTTGTGCATGTCTTTTAATGAGCTGTTGATTTGACGTTGGTTTCGGTATCTGTCTGTCTGTCTGTCTGACAGTCTATCCGTTTTGGACCCCCCCCCCCCCCCCCCTCCGTCCTTCCCGTTCTCTCTTTCTTCTGTGTTTTCTTTTCATCTCTCCATATACATCATATCTCTCGTTCCTCAATGTCCCTTGTCCTGTCCCGGTCATCACTTCAAACCATCCACTCATAACATGAATGGTGGTTCCTCTCAGTTCACGATCTGTTTATTTCTCATGAATTCTATCATTGTCCATCCAGACAGTTGTGTAGAGCTTTTTTTGGTGAGTGGAGGTCCAGAAAGGTAATGGGGTTCATCTGAGTTTCTCACCACCACCCTCATGCTGGCGTTTCACTCGCCTCTTTTTCAAAGAAACAGTTGAAAGCTTATTTCGTCTTCTCTCCACCACAGAACTTTCAGGGTCTCTTTCTGTCTGTTAGCCTCATCCTTCCATTCTTTTTCGTTTCATTCTTCATTCTTCATTTTTTTTTTCATTTCTTGTTCTGCTAATATCCTGTGTCCCTGTGGCTCAGTGGTATAGTGCGCGAGTCAATTAAGTGGAAATGAGCATGTCCAGAAGGGCATGGGTTCGAATCCAGTCATGGCTCATCCCAAGATGGAAAAAAAAAAGGTGCCAGCAGGGAGCAGAGCGGACATCCGGAGTAATTGGGTGGTGGGCCCAATCCCCCTAGAGTGTCAGGAGGGATAAGGGCCGAAACACTCGCCTTGAATGGGGGCTTCTCTTCTGAGGACTCTCTGCTGCCACGCTCTTCACAGAGTTTGTTTTCTACTGTTTTTATTCTGTCCTGTCTGCCCTCTCCTCTCTCTCTCTCTCTCTCTCTTTCTGCTTCCTGCCCCCATTCTCTTTCTGTCTCTTTCTAACTCTCTCCTGCTTTGTTTTCTGCTGATCATTCCTTTTGCTGGGCTCATATAGTGCATCCACCACTCTTTCCCCATCCCAAGCTTTTCTAGTGTTCATTCCTTCCTTCTCACTCTCTCTATCTCTCTCTCTCTCTCTCTCTCCTCTCTCTCTCTCTCACTCTCACCAAACACATACCACACACACACACAAACAAACACAATAGCACAACACACACACTCTCTCTCTCTCTCCTCTCTCTCTCTCTCCTTGTACAGGTTTTAACAAACTGGTGATTGACTGATTTCTGTCTGTCCCTCTGTCTGGCCCGTCTGTCTGTGTTCTCTCGGGAATGTAGTTGCACTTCTTTGTGCAGTTTAGTACGTTGATTGAGTTTTTCGTTGAAAGTCCAAGACCACAAGGGAAGATCTTTGACGTTCTTAAACTCCGGTGCTTTGCCGGGCGGGTCAATATCGATTGGCTTCCTTTACTAACCGTAAACGAATTTAAAAGAATTTGAGAAGATACTGTTTTCCCGATATATGTATACTTATAATCTATATATATATATATATATATATAGTATATCTTATATATATATAATATGATAAACAAAGAAGTTTAACGTTGATCCATACAACAAAAAGAATAAAAATCTGTGACAGGCTGTGATTAGCAAGGAACGTGCAGGACCTCCCCTAAACCCACCCCCCCCCCACACTTTCCCCGCCTTTCCCTTCCGTCCACTGCAGCTTCCTCCGCCTTTTTCCCTCCGCCTCAATTCTCGTTCACGTGTCTTAGTCCCTCGCCCTTCTTTCGCCAAGCCACGTGTCGTTATCCATCGCTAACGCGGAAAGAACATTAAAACCAAAAGACGAAAAATACTTTATCTGGATGATTTAAAACAAGAAAGTTTTTTCTCTTTTGCGTGGGAGGGTGGGGGTGGAGGGGGGGGGATGGGGGGGAGGGGGGGGGGTGGGGGGGGGGGGGGGGGAAGGGAGAAAACACTACGCAGAGCACATTTCCAAGGAATTTATAACAGACCGCACATCATCACTGCACATTGAAATCATCGTCATGATTATGGTAAAAAAAATCAAAATCATCTTTGTCAGCTCCAGTAATAATGTATTGAAAACAACAACAACAATAATAATAGTAATAATAATACTGATGATGATGATGATGATGAAACACATAAAGAAAGAAAGAAACAAAGAAACAAAACAAAGACAGAGAGAAGAAAAGAAGGAAGAAAAGAAAACAAACATGGCAATCGAAGAACTAATAATAATTATAGGAATCTACTGTCTTTGCTCGTTTTTGTAGTTTCTCAATAAGATAGTATGGCATTGCAGTTCTCAGCACCTTAATGATTATGGTGATTCCCCACAACTCACCATTATAGCATAAAAATGTATGGACGGGAAAAATGTCATAGTGCGATGACTGCATAAAAAAAAATCATTATGTCATCAGATCAAGTTTGATTTGAATGTATTCAGATAAGAGATGGACAATGTTACATCACCGAATCAGGATTCCGGGGAACGATTTGAATGTTTTCAGATAGGAGCTACAAAAACGTACAAACAGCAAAATGGAATGATGATGATGAGATGATGCGATGATGATGATATGATGATGAGGATGATGATTGATGATGATGATGACGTGTGATGACGAGGAGGACGTTGTGGGATTCGACGATGACGACATACTGATGATGAGAATGATGATGATGAGATGATAACATGATAAATCATCATCATCATCATCATCATCATCATCATCATCATCTCATCATCATCTTCATTTATTCTTCTTCTTCTTCTTGTTCAGCATCTCACATCAAAATTATCAGTCCAGATATCATCATCATCATCATCTCAATCATCATCATCGTCGTCCGGTCGTCATCGTCGTTCGTCGTCATGCCATCATCATCATCATCATCAGCACATCATGGACATCATCATCATCTTCTTCTGCTGCTTTCATGCAGCTTCATCAATCATCAATCATCATCGGCGCATTCATCATCATCATCATCATCATCATCATCATCATCAGCATTCTTCAGCTCTTCGTCCTTCTTCCTTTCTTTCTTTCTTTCTTTTCTTTCTCTTCGGCCTTCACATATATAAGTCCCATATCATCAGCATCATCATCATCATCATCATCATCATCATCATCATCATCATCATCACCATCTTCGTCGTCGTCGTCGTTGGTCGTCATCATCAGCATTCAGGTCATCATCATCATTCAGCATCATCATCATCATCAGCATCATCACATCATCAATCATTTTCTCTTCTTCTTCTTCTTCTTCTTCTTCTTCTTTCTTGCTTCTCTTCTTTCTCCTCCTTCTTCGAACTTCTTCTTTTTGCCCATTATGTTCAGTACCATTGGACACTCGGCCTCGCCGCCGACCACATCTTATATCTCACAAAAGAAGTTGCACATCCGAAGAGCGAGTAGCATGAGTACATAGAAACAAATCATAATAAAAGATTAAAAAACAAAAAAAATCTTGCAAATTGAGGCAAGCTATTCGAGGGCTAAACCCGTGTCCCTCAGAATGAAAGGCAACAAAAATGCTTGACAGCAGGATAATCGGAAACCAAATTAAAGAGGGCGGGAAAAAAAAAAACCCCGTCGACGGTTGGCGTCCCCCGTCGTACAGTGTAAACCGATGACGTGAGAGAGAAAGCAAGCAGAAAAACAAAATAAAACACGTAAAACTAATCACTGACAGCAATTTGGCGTTTTTTCGGGGTAATTTTTCGATAGAAAACAAATCGTAAATTGTCAATTGATTTTATATATATATAAAAAAAAATTGAACTCCCGAACGAACTGCAGTGTGTGTGTGTTGTGTGTGTGTGGTGGGTGTGTGGTGTGTGTGGTGTGGGTGTTGTGTGGTGGTGCGGCGCGTGCGTATATGCATGCATGCGCGCGCGGCATGTGTGTGTGTGTGTGTGTGTGTGTGTGTGTGTGTGTGTGTGTGTGTGTGGTGTGCCAGAACTTCGGCTGGATGTAGTAAGGGACAGAAAAAAAGACACAGCATATCCAGTTCCAAAAGAAATATATATCCCTCGGGTGCCTGGTTCAGATTATAGTGAGAGAGAAATTATATGATATTAAGTTCGTGCACCCACCACCGCTTTGCTTTTTTTTTTTTGTTTTCAAAGGTACAGAGAGAGGAGGAGGGGCGTGCAGAGATTTCAAAGGCTACAGTAGAGAGAGAGAGAGAGAGAGGAGAGGAGAGAGAGAGAGAGAGAAGAGAGAGAGAGAGGAGAGAGAGATGAGAGAGAGAGATGATCGTTCCCAAGGTGTAACGTGTCTTGCTGTGTTATGACATTTTTCCATTTCATACCAGGTGTTTGATTAATTTTTCGTACTCCATTTCATGTGTATAAAAATCAGACCTGTGTCCCTCTTGTTTACCCCCATGGTGTTAACAGCAATGCCGCTAAATGTTATAGATCCTAAATGTGAACCCCGTTGCTGTTTTGGTACATTGTCTGATATGATTTAGAATTAGAGGGACAGCTGTTCACTGTTAGTCACTTTACACTTCTGCGGATAAACACACTGGAATAGTGATCATGTTGTTTATCGTAAAACTAACATATATGCAGCAAAGAAATGGGCCCTGTTAGGTGTATTCCTCATGGGTTCCAATTACTGAAAGCGATAATTCTAAGGATTCTACTCAAAGCTTGTAATACGCTACGACTCACTAGCTATGAGTTCCGAAAAAAAAGATTAAAAAAAAATAGGGATGGGGGGGGGGGGGGGGGGGGTGGGGGGGGGGGGGGGGGGGGTGTCAAAAAGAACATGCATGGTCATGGTTGAATCTAATTTGTACATTTGAAGTGTCCAGGAGTTTATTAAACGATTTCACCGGCTATGGAATTCAGTTGTTGCTGGAGCTGTGACAGGACGCCTGGGGGGGTGTGGCTGTGCAATGGTCGGAATGAGCATCGTGAAAGTAAAGTCTTTAAGCAGCGCAGCAGATGAGACAGCACGTTAATACATAAATAATAGATCGATGAATGAATGAAAAGGTAAACAAAACTTATGAATAAGCAAAATCACCAGACACCATCTGCATAGGGAAAGTGAAGTGACTATATTGAGACATGTAGAATCTGTATAATGTGTGGACCTTTTAAACAATACGCATTGATTAAAACCTTATTGTTGATCATGTAACAACGGATGAAAACACGTTACAAAAAGTCAGGAGTTTCACACTTGTTGTTACAATCATTATTACACGTTAAACCCTTAATAAGGACAAGCCGACTGCTGCTTAATTCTGCAGACAAGCACAGAAGATAAAGTCTGTTTTCTTTTTATGTTTGTAAAACACCCGTAAATGCTCTTGAAATGTACTTGTGTTATCAACATACATTTTCGTTAAATTTGCGTTTAATAGATGAATTCAATTGATTACTAGAACTGTAATGATTTTTTATGAG
>JADBJO010021297.1:0-5000 GCA_016801955.1 Conus betulinus
CACACACTTCATTCTTTTTATCATGTAGTTTGCCGTTTTCCCCCTCGATCATAATTTCGCTAATATAGAAGATCAAACTACGAAACGCTTTTAACACAAGTTTTTGCAAAATATAACATGCCTTTGTGGTGAAATGGTAAAAAAGTCCCACATACTTTTCCACTGCAAGCATTAAAAACCTCATCTACCCCCTCTACCTAATTGTTTCGCTGGATACATTTGTCACCGATTAGCACTAATGTGTAAAATTGCTGTTTCCCTGCATCAAATCCTTATTATTTTTCTGTTTTGAAAAATGGGGACTGGTGTTTAGTAACGTCCTTGTTCTGAACCGTTATTCTTCGATGTTTAGAGTTAGTTTATACCCGTTTTTTTGCTGTTGCTGTTAATGTTTTCTTATAGATTAGGTTCGTTTCTAATATCATATAATGTGTATGGAACGTTAAATGCAACTAGAAACGACTACACCCACACACACACACACAACACATAGCACACACACAACACACACACCACACACACCATACCCACATCCACATACACACCACACACACCCACACACACACAACACACACACACACACACACACACACTTACACACACACACACCACACTACACACACACACACACACATCACACACACACACACACACACACTTACACACACACACACACACACGCACACACACGCAAGCACACACATCACCACACCCATATACACGATGAACTACATACATATACAATTAAATGTATCTGTATGTATATGTATACCTACGATAATAATCAATGGTTCACTTGTCTTCAAAAATCAAACATACATGAAAAAAAGTAACATATTGATTGCATTAAATATTTATATCACCCACCACAGTAATGAAGTGGAGTAAGCCTCCCTGCAGTTTTCCCACAACATTTAAGTTTTTGCCTGAACATTGGACATACAAAACGATCACACATGATTTTCTATCAGATTTTCTAGACACAACACCTGATATCCACATGGTTGGTTTTCCTTCATCCATCGATGTTATAACGAAACACCCAACGACACGACCTTTCCTTCAAGTTTTATAATCTACAACTCAGCATTCATTGAACTGACTTTCCATTACAATCTTGCATGCAATATTACAATCAATGAATTAGACTTCGTTCAACCGTTAGCGATTCAATAAACATAATAAATCGATGACTGAGAACGTTATAAAAACTCAGCTATCATTCATGTTCTATCTGAAATGTAAAATCATTGTAGTTTGCTGACAATATGCAATAGAATAAATACAAAGCACAAAAGAAACGCAATCATTACAACGTCAGAGGAACTATTTAGAAGCGCCCCCAGAGACCAGAAGACTGTCAGAAGACTTGGATGGTGGGTTTCGGTGGGGGGTGGGGCGTTGGGGGGGGTGGGGGGTGGGTGGGGGGGGGGGGGGGTGTTTTTTGGGTGTTCAAGCAATCGATTATTGGGTGGGGTTGGGAGGTGGGCGAACTGTCCAGCACTAAACACAGCAGCCGTATCGCCGAGCAACGTCAATCAAAATATAAAGAGTTCAGAGTGTCCATGCTGCCTACGCCATCCACCACCTTTGTTTTGTCCTCGCTTGGCAAACTGGCGGTTTCCCTAGGGCTAGCTGGCTTTCTACACTGATCTCATCATGCACAGAGACCTTTGGATCTCTTCTCCTTCCATATCCCAGGTTTCCAGTTTTTTTTTTGTGGACAACAGCGGCATAAAGTTCTTGGCTAATCGCTGTTCTGGAAGTCGTTCTCCAGGACATAGGCGCTGGCACCAGAACAGTTCTCTCCAAACCAGCAGGTGTCCATCACGGCAGCAGCTGAGAGTGCACGTTTCCCCTCAAGTGGTTTGGCATGCATTTACGTGTGGGCGAATTTGCTTGTTACAGTCTCGGATCGCTGGAGACATGTCTTCTAAGAATCGTGGAGGAAAGGGATGATATATGTGAATATGGACAACTTCCTCACACACACACAACCACACACACACACACCACACACACACACACACACACACCACACACACACACACACACACCACACACACACACACACACACGCCCACACACACACATACACACACACACATACACTCCTTGCACACCCCACTACACACGCATCCGCGCTAGGCGCGCACTACACCCTCACACGTACACGTTAAATTGTCAGTTTGCTGAAATGTTCACAACGGAGCAGTTGAATTTCAGTTTTGCAGAATGTACCTTTTCAAATAATAGTTATACAAAAACAAGTAAGCTGTGATCCTATTTATCTATTGCTTAATTATCTATACCTTGTGTTGTTTAATGTGTGTCCTGATGCTGTCTTTTGCACATGCATTTGCGGCACCCTATTCTAGAGATCTGTAAGCCTTACTGGAAAAAATATGTCCCAAATTTCATTTCGGCTTTCACATGTGTGTGGTGTGTGTGCGTGGTGTGTGGTTGTGTGTGTGTGTGTGTGTGTGTGTGTGTTGTTGTGTGCGTGTGCGTGCGTGGCGTGCGTGCGTGCGTGCCGCGCGGCGTGCGTGTGTGTGTGTGTTGAAATAGAATAGAATAGAATAGAATTCTATTTTGTGTCAGAAACCTTAGCTGGTTATTAGACATAATATGGGTTATCACCAGAAGAAAAAACAGTCATACACACAATTTCCGTCATAAAGACTGAGCATTCCCCAGAGTTATTAACTGACTTGGAACAGTATTATGTAGCATTAATATTGAGACATTGTATGCCTTTCATTAAAACATTCCTGTTGGCATCAATCTTTTCACTGTGTGTGTGTGTGTGTGTGTGTGTGTGTGTGTTTGTTGTGTGTGTGTGTGTGGTGTGTGTTGTGTGTGTGTTGTGTGTGTGTGTGAGTGCACTCCCGCGTGCGTGTCTGTATGAGGAGGTTATACCATATTCACATTCATTATCCTTCCTCCACGATTCTTAGAAGACAGGTGTCCAGCGATCAAACAGGCAACAAGCAATTCGCCCACACGTAAATGCATGCCGAACCACTTGAGGGGAAACGTGCGCTCCCTGCTCCTGCCGTGATGGAAACCTGCTGGTTTGGAGGGCTGTCTGATGCCAGCTTCGTGTCCCTGAGAATGATTCCCAGAACAGCGATAGCCCAGAACTAATGGCCCATGGTAACAAAAAAAAAAAAAAAAAGCAAAAAGAAACCCTAGATACGGAAGAAGAAGATCCAGTGTTTCTGTGCATGATGAGATCAGTGTAGAAAGCCAGCTAGCCCTAGGGAACCGCCAGTTTGCCACCGCGGTGGACAAAATAAAGAGTTGGTGGCGTGAGCCTGCAAACTAATCCGAAATCTTTATGTGTTGCTCGACGATACTTGCTACTGTGTCAGCGCATACAGTTTTGTTTGTTACAACGTACATGCTGTTCTTAGTGTGTGTGTGTGTGTGTGTGTGTGTGTGTGTGTGTGTGTGTGTGTGTGTGTGTGTGTGTGTGTGTGTGCTGTGCGTGTGGTCGTGTGGTGCTGGTGTGTTGTGTGTGTGTGCGTGTGCGTGCGTGCACTGCGTGCGCGTGCGTGCGTGCTTGCGTGTGTCCGTTCGTGCGTGCGTGCGTGCGTGCGTGCGTGTGTGCGTGCGCGTGCGCGCGCGCGTGATTGCGTGTTACATGTGTGCGTTTTTTGTGTGTTCGTGTATAGGGTGTTTTATGAATGCATGTGCATAAGCGTGTTGGAACAAAACTTATAATATGCCTTGGCCTGTTTTGTGTGTGTGTGTGTGGTGTGTTATGAATGTGTGTGCATGTGTGTGGTTATGTGGTGTAAATGTGTGCTTGGTGTGTTGTGTGTGTGTGTGTGTGTGTGTGTGTGTGTGTGTGTGTGTGTGTGTGTGTGTGTGTGTGGTTATAACCGTGTGTTAATGCATGCACATGCACGCACGGCGTGTGTGGATAACAAAGGAAGGTGTGTTTTTGTTAGCTCTGGGAAATAAGACTGTCCGAGTCTTGCAGCTACTCTCAAGATTATCGTAATAAAATTTTACTACAGCTTTAAAAAGTATCGACCTATTTCCATCAGTTTGTCTGTATATCTGTCTGTGTGCCCTGACTGTTTGTCTGTTGTCTGTCCACTTAATTAAAACTTTATAAAGTATCGACTTGCTTCCATCAGTCTGTCTGTATCTCTGTCTGTGTGTCTGACTGTATGTCTGTCTGTCCATCTCTTGGGGGAAGAGCAGCAACTGCAAAACATCCCACCTCCACAGTGATTGGAAGGACACACAATCTCGGGCCGTATGTAATTCTTCATGGCCTGTCAGGTGAGGGAGAGAAGGTGCGTGCGTGTGTGTGTGTGTGTGTTGTGTGGGGGGGGTGGGTGGGGTGGGGGTGCAGGGATGGTGAGAGAAAGAGTTTTCAAACAATCTCTTCGCGCAGGAAAAAATTGCTAAATGAGGGTTTGGGCAATCCAAGCAAAAGTTGGTCTCTGTGCCTGTCTCTCGATGTCAGTGTTACTCTGTCTGTCTGTCTGAATGTGTCCTCTCCCCCTCTCTCTCTCTCCCTCCTCTCTCTCTCTTCTCTCTCACACACCCACCCACTCTGCATCCATGCCTCATGTACGCATGCTCTCTCTTTCACTTACACACACACACACACACACACGCGCGCCCGCGCGCGCGCGCGCACACACACACACACAACACACACGCACACACTCCACACCACAAGCATTCCTGCAGACCGCAAAGCACACACGCGCCGCGCACGCACACACACACACCACACACACCACACACACACACACACACACACACACCAAGCACACCACACACATACACGCACGCACCACACACATGCACACACACACATACACACACACACACACACACCACACACACACACACACACCACACACACACACACACACACCACCACACACACATGCCACACACACACTCACAAACACACACTCACACACACACACACACCACACACACACACACACACCACACACCACACGTGCGCG
>JADBJO010021297.1:15000-25000 GCA_016801955.1 Conus betulinus
ATATATATATATATGGTGTGTGTGTGTGTGTGTGTGTGTGTGTGTGTGTGTGTGTGTGTGTGTGTGTGTGTGTGTGTGTGGTGTGTGTGAATGGGAAAAAAAAAAACACAACAAATATATATAAACTCGTCTGTTCAATGTATTAGATACTGGCGTAAAATATTACGTATGGATGTAAAACAGACTACCTGTTAAATCTTACGAGATTATTATGTGGCTAGACTCGCGTGGCAAATATAGGCTACGTGGGTATCAGGTGTTAGAGAAATATCATTTCAGAATAGATATCTGGAATAGTATGGTTGAATCAAGGGGTTGAAAATGTCAATGTCTTTTTGCACGAATTTTGTCAAATACTTATAGATTGCAGATGGCAGAACTGGAATGCACACGTTTCAAGACAGTGACAAATTTTCTTGGTATAGAACTTCTAAGTTAGATAGGAACTGTGAAAAGTATCTTGTTATTGACATTGACAGGTATCTTAAACCTAACTTAATGAAATTTAGATTCGGAGTAACAAACATGTTTACTCACCGTGACAAAGTACAATAAAGCTCCAAGTGATTTTTTGATATGCCCTATGTGCAAAAAATGTAAAAGAAGATTAAATACATATTCTGTTTTGCTATCCTAAACTCTGGGATCCTAGACAACAGTACATTCCATGAAAAATGAACCCTATGCACGTTCCTAATAATAAAAAAATGAACCCAGTACAAGTTACCAATAATAGAAAATGAACCAATGCAAAGTTCCCCAATGATAAAAAATGAACCTAGTGCACGTTTTCCAACGATTAAAATTGAAACCAGTGCACGTTTTTCAACGATTAAAATTGAACCCAGCACACGTTCCCAACGATAAAAAGTGCAGGTTACCAACCATAAGAAATGAACTTAATCCAAGTTCCCAACAATAAAACATGAACCCAACGCACGTTCTCAACAATGGCTGTTTTTCGTCAAGAGAAGGGAAACCGTTGCGTGCTTCAACCGTTTAAATGACTTAAATTGAGTTTGTTTTTTGTCCTATTCTCTGCATCACTGTTGCCCTTATCTATCATTCATACATTAAATAAGGGGATACAACAGAACAAAGATGACTGCTGTTGATTAAAAAACACAACACAACAACAACCCCATTTTGGTTGTTCTTCAAGGCTGATATTTTAGAGGCACAGTTCCAGACCTTTCCTTTAAGTGCATAGTTTTCTATATACTTCCCGTAGTTCTCTCAATGATTTATGTATTCTCCGGGGATTTTTTTTTAGCTTGCCCAACTAGATTTCCATGGTTTGAATCAGAAGTTTTACATGCTTAGGCTAGTTCTTACCACTGTCTTAGTTTTCAAGTGTTTGTGAGGTTGGTTGACAGTATAACGGCAGTGTGCATGTAAATATAGGCTACATACTTCTTCTTCTTCTGCTTCTTCTTCTACTTCTTCTTCTTCGCCATCATCATCACATCATCATCACCTGTTTCTTGTTCTTGTTCTTCTTCATCTTCTTCTTCTGTCCCACAAAAGTTCCGGTGTGGCCATGGGATCAAAGTGTGTTAGATGAGAGTTGAAAGCAGTAATTAAAGAAGTCTACAAGACAACACAGAGACTGACCACAAACAAGACAAACTGCAGAAAAGTCAACAGCGATCACATTCAGTGTATATTATGTTCAGGCCATGGAAAGGGATCTTGTATGCCCCTTAATGAAGCAAAACAAAAAAACAATCATGAACATGAATAAAAAGCTGTAACAGAAACACAATGGGAGTCTGAGGACAGGTCATTCCCGGCAGCTATCAAATTATGTACCAGGTTTTTACCACCCCGCCTCTCCTTCCATTGCTCCCTGTTCCCAAACGTCTTCTCCGCCCGACAGCCTTTCTACTACCCCCCCCTAACCCCCCCCCCTCCCTCCCTCCACCTCTCCCGCCTCTCTAAGCACCCTCTTTTGCGTGTCCGTCCCCTGACACCCTCTCCATCCTTAAAGTTCACCAACTTCTGTGCATGCGTGATCTTGCTTTTCCTGTCCTTTTCTATGGTGAATTATATTTGTCAAAAGATACCCATGGCGACATTTTCTTTTTGACAAAAACTGGATTTATTCTTAATTCATCGGTACAATTTATCATTAACTTCATCTTGTTTAACATCACAAGCCATAGTAACTTTTGAAAATGAAAATTGATAAGGTGTTTGAAACGTGCAAATGAAATTTATAGTCATTTCATTTTAGCAAATGTTTGTGAATGACACTGACAACGGATATATCATACAAAAAATATCTCCTTAAAGACACCCTGTTGTTTGCCTCTTGTTCCAATGGCACTTATCTTTAATTCTTGTGATCTATCATTTATTATGGTGCCATGAAATTTGCTGGTATTATATATACTATATATATATATATATATATATAGACATAACACAGCCACACACACACACCACACACACACACACACACACACACACACACACACCACACACACATATATATATATATATATATATATATATATATATATATTTGTTAAAAAACAAAGTATTAAAAAGGAATTCTTGAACTCTTCAAATTTGTTTCGAGTACACAGCTCTCTTCAGGATCCTGAAAAGAGCTGTGTGCTCGAAACAAATTTGTAGAGTTTTAGATTCCTTTTTCATACTTTGTTTTTAACAGATGTTGCTTCCCAAGGGGTTGAGCGCTTTTAAAATTTTACCAGGCATATTAGTGATATTCATGATATATATATATATATATATATATATATATATATATATATATATATATATATATATATATATATATATATATATATATATATATATCTATGTATCCCTAAATGCTTCGACTGAATGACATTGAAAGCATAAGCTAACTGCGACACAATCTCAGATCAAGGGCAGTAACATAAAGTTCCTAGACTGAGTAAGTGGGTAGAGATCACCAGAAATTGCATGTACTGTAAAAACGACATGACAACATGAAACATCGAAATGGAAGTATTATGATGTCGTCTCGTCCGTTAGACATTCATCAAAAAAAGGGCACAAACTGCCAGAATCAGACGCTAGGGGAGATAGTCTTCCATTGCCAACAGTCAAGACAGCGTTCAAATTGACTAGTTTCTTTTTTGCGGCGGCCGTGATATCAACTTTCGCTGGAAAGCGATTCACGTTAGAGCATAAAATGGACACTGTACTCCCCCCCCCCCTCCCCCCCCCCCCCCCCCCCCCCCCCCCCCCCCCCCCCCCGAGATGGTCTCTCATCAGCTCCAAATGAAGTGTCAGTCATAACAATCGCACTGTACTTAACCTAAACCTGCGTACAGAAGAAACTCTAAATTCATCATAACATGAAGAACTTCTGATTTCAGTTTTTAACGACAGGGATGCCTAGAATTCCAGATTGATAAAAAGGGGGAAAATCACACACAAAACCGTGAAAAAGAAAAGAGATTCCAAAACTGAAATGAGATTCTCGTGACTTTTTAACCTGTAAGACATTCATGAAATGCAAACGGTACGAATTTTCAAATACGGTGGAAGTCGGGATTTCTACAAAATAATGGGGTACAAACATGAAAAGAAAAGTGACTGCACCAGGGGTCACGAAAGGCAGAAGGCCTCGTTTGTACGTTTGTTGCACCTCTGAACCGCTTCCCCCCAACACACACACACACACACACACACACACACACACACACACACACACACACACACACACACATCTTTGCAGGCTATGACTCTTCGTTGGTAATCACGACACAAATTGCACGAATCCGACGTACGCAAAGGGGGATATTCTGTGACAACAAACTTTCAAGACAACACGCCAACATGGCTAGTTACCTCTTTTTATGATATGATATCATATCTCACTGGCAAGGAATCCCGTGAAAGCATAATGAGGAATATTACTCCCTCCTGTCCCTCCCTGGGACGGTGATGTCGTCAATGGCAGATGAAGTCTTGGTCTTTTTTAACAGGCCATGCCAGTGATAAACCGCGTCTGTATAAAGAATTAACCCAGTGCACATCATCATTTTTCGTCACGAGTGAATAGGTATAGAAAACGTTGTCTTCTTCAAGCAACCAAATGACTGTAATTAACTTGTGTTTGCTTTCTCTTCGTTGTTGTCTCCCTTGACAGTGGTGTTTTGATTGACAAGCGTGTGGATGCAATCGAGTGGGGTTGACTGCTGTTGACGTTTTTACCCGCTTTGGCTGTGATTCAAGGCTTTTGTTTGAAAGGTAGATCTCAGAGCCTGTCATTTGTATCAGTAGTTCTATATGATTTCTGCTGTTGAGCTGTGGTGAGCATCTTGTTGATGGCGAAGGAGCGGTGAGGCTTCCATTGCTATGAGTAATCTACATATATTGCTTTAGGGTTCTTTAGCCTGCCAAACTGAATGTTCAATGGCTTTCTATAGGAAAGCTACACACAGACACAGACACACAGACATACACAGACACAGACACACAGATACACAGACACAGACACACAGACACACACAGATGCACACAGACACATACAGACACACACAGACACACACAGACAAAACAGACACACACACACACACACACACACAACACACACACACACACACACACACACACACACACACACACACGCTTGTGTGTTCGCGCGCGTTCGCAGACAGATAACACTCACACACACACACACATACACACACACACACAAACACACACACACACACACACACACACACACACACACACACACACACACACACACACACACACACACACACACACAGAGGGAGGCTGATTGATTGATTGACAATCTTCATTCACAGAGAGAGAGAGAGAGAGAGAGAGGAGAGAGAGAGAGATGAGAGAGAGAGGAGAGAGGAGCGGAGGAAGGAGAGAGGGAGACGAGAGAGAGAGAGAGAGAGGAGAGAGAGAGAGAGAGAGAGAGAGAGATCCGCTCCTTAGCTACAACTGCCAACCCACCAGATCCTCCTTTAGTTACATTTGCTCATGCAACAGGCCGAATACACTGACACACAGCCTGGGTTGGTCAGCACAGCCGTCTCTCCGTCTGTGTGTCCTCCAAGTGGACAGTGGGCAGATCTTTACAGGCGCTGCTCTTCACAAGAAAGGCATACATGCAGACACAGACCGACGTACGTACAGAAGAATCTGCAGATAGACCAGTGGAACCAAGCTGTTCTTTTGTAGGGCGCCTCTGTAAACATCCGTTACCATAACGTTCGGAATAGCAAGATCTCAGTCAGTCTGACCGCCTGTTGCTGTCAGAAATGCTCAGAAATGTTCCTCCTCAAATGCCATGCAAACACGTTGTGTGCTTGCATGGATGCAAATAGACACAGACATACAGATATATGATGAGGTACTTGCATGCACACACAACACACACACACCACACATGACTGCACGGACACACAGACACACAGACACAGACACAGTCACAAACGCAAGCGCGCGCACGCAAACACATCACACAAGACAGACAGACAGACAGACAGACAGACAGACAGACACACACACACACACACACACACACACACACACACACACACACACACACACACACACACACACACACACACACACACACACACACGCGCACGCGCGCGCGCGCGCGCGCGCACAACTCTCTCTCTCTCTTTCACACACACACACACACACACACACACACACACACGTCAGAGCCAGTCAAATTGGAACAACTGTGTGTGCGTGTGAGTGCGTGCGTGCGTGCGTGCGTGCGTGCGTGCGAGCGCGCGTGTGTGTGTGGTGTGTGTGTGTGGTGTGTGTGTGTGAGAGAGAGAGAGAGAGAGAGAGAGAGAGAGAGAGAGAGGGAGGGAGGGAGGGGGGAGAGGGAGGGAGAGAGAGAGCGCGAGAGAGCGAGTTGTTTTCCAAGAAAAGAAACCTCATCCGATCGATATAATTAGATATTTGCCCACACCATTATGCATGCAAAAACACTTACAAGATTAGCAGGGGAGGAAGGTGCACTCTCAGCTGCTGCCGTGATTGAAGACCGCTGCTGTGAAGATCTGTCTGATGCCAGCGTCATGGCATTAAGAACGATTCCCAGAACAGCGATAGCCCACAACTAGTGCCCCGAGCTCACAAACAAACTGGGGGGTGGAAGGAGAAGATCCAGGGTGTTCTTGGGTAACGAAAGCAGTGTAGAAAGCCAGTAAGCCCTAGGGGATGGCCGCTTCGTTTGTTTTTTTTTTTTTTTTTTTTTTGATTCCATTGAGAAGACAAAATAAAGAGCAGACAGCATGAGCACGTACATTGACCTAGAATGTCTATGTCTGAATAGACGCTGCTTGGCAAAACGTGCTATTGCGTTAGCACATACAGTTTCCTAAACACCCATCCCTACCCCATCTCCCACTGTTCTGTGTCTCCGCTCTCCCACCCCACCACCTTCCTCCTCCCTGCGCACCTCATTGTTCTGTGCTATTGACAGCATTCCTTTTACATTCTGTTTTTTTTTTTTAGATGCTTACAGTTTCATGTTCAGATAGTACTGAATTACGTTCTGCCATCAATTAATCGACTCGTTGATTAACACGATGTGTGTTTAATGCGAATGCGAGAAGAAGAAGAAGAAGAAGAAGAAAGAAAGGAAGAAGAAGAAGAAGGAGAAGAAGAACCCCAGTCTGAGAAGAACCCAGTCTGCGATTTATCATAGTATCGTACGCTTAACGCTTATTGTTGAACGAAAGATAACTCATTAATTGTAATGTTGTATGCAAAATAGTGATGGAAGGTCAATTCACTAAATTGTTATCATGTTTGTCTCATCTAGAAGGAAAAACCGCACAGTGAATATTATTTGTACGTATGATATTGAGGAAAAACTAATCCATGGATTACAATGTTGTATCTTTAAAAAGATGAAGGAAAAATTCATTGGCATTTTGTATGTCTACTGTTCAAGGAAAGCAAAGATCTTGATATTTCATTGTATGAAAAGTGAATGGAAGCTTACTCCTTTATCATTATGATGGATGCGTGTGTGTGTGTGTGTGTGTGTGTGTGTGTGTGTGTGGTGTGTGTGTGTGTGTGTGTGTGTGTGTGCGCGCGCGTGCGCTTGTGTGTGCGTGTGGTGTGTTGTGTGTGTGTGTGGTGTGTGTGTATGTGTGTGTGTGTGTGTGTGTGTGTGTGTGTGTGTGTTGTGTGTGTGTGTGTGTGCGCGCGTGCGTGCGTGCGTGCGTGCGTGCGTGTGTGTGTGTGTGCGTGTGTGTGTGTGTGTGTGTGTGTGAGGTGTGAGTGGTGGAGAAGAGAGAGAGAGAGAGAGAGAGAGAGAGAGAGAGAGAGGAGGGAGAGAGAGGGGGAGAGGAGGAGAGAGAGAGGGACGAGAGAGAGAGTAGGGGAGAGAGAGTTTGAGAGAGAGAGATAAAAGTTGACCAAAAAAATGTTTAATTTCGCATACGATTGTCGAAGAGGAAAGTCATCTGATGCTTTTTATCCTTGCGGGTCAATGCACTGTGCTCTGGAAAACTTGCACTACCCCAGTCTCGTTCTGATTCTCAGATTTAGTTTGATGCCACACGACACGAACGTATTTTCGAAATGTTGTGTCAAACCAATGCGTACTAGATACTCTGTGTGGTGTGTGTGTGGTGTGTGTGTGTGTGTGTGTGTGTGGTGTGTGTGTGTGTGTGTGTATGGTGTGTGTGTGTGTGTTCGTGCGCGCGTGCGTGCGTGCGTGCGTGCGTGCGTGCGTGAGTGTGTGCGTGCGTGCATGCGTGCGTGGTGTGTGTGCGCGCGCGCTCATGCGCGCGTGTACGATGTGTGGATGTGCATATACATAGTGTTGTGTGTGTGTGGGTGGCGTGTGTCTGTGTGTTGTGTGTATGTGTGTGTGTGTGTGGTGTGTGTGTGAGAGGTGTGTGTGGGTGTAGGAGGTGGGAGAGAGAGAGATGTGTGAGGGGTGTGTGTGTGTGTGTGTGAGAGATGAGAGAGACCCGAGAGAGAGAGGAGGAGAGAGGAGAGACGGAGAGACTCGAGAGAGGGACGAGAGAGAGAGAGATGAGGAGGAGGAGCGAGGGAGACGGAGGGAGCGAGAGAGAGCCGCGAGGAGAGGACGGAGAGAGGAGAGAATTGATGAGAGAAACGAGAGAGGAGAGAGAAGGAGGGAGAGACGAGACGAGGAGAGAGAAGAGGAGAGGAGAGCACGAGCGAAGGGAGAGGAGAGAGAAGAGAGAGATATTCACCACCAGAACAAGTAAAGCTTTCAGTTGGATACTTTCAGAAACGAAAGATCAGGCCAATTCAAACAATGTCTCGAAGACTCAAACTGAAATCCAGTCTGGTAAAAAGCCAGGATGGAAGAGAGACTCCCAACAATCGGCAATATCAGATAGATATTGGCCAAGCTTGTTTCGAAGAGTGAACCACGAATGGTGTCATTTCAGTGCTGCACAACACCCAGCCCCCAACACACACACACACACACACAACACACACACACAACACACACCACACACACACAGACACACACACACACACACACACACAAACACACACACACACACACACACACAAACACGCACGCACACATACACAAACACGCATGCACGCACGCACGCACGACGCACGCACGCACGCACGCACGCACGCACGCAGCACGCACACACACACACACACACCACACACACACACACACACACACACACACACACACACACACGGGTTCACAGTCCAGACTTCATGGCGCAGCATTGAAAACATGAATGGTAAACGAGATTTTCTGGAATTTTGTTTCTGTCTGGTGGTGGATCATGTGTTCGTCAATTGTTGTACTCCCAGGTCTTAAAGAACAGGAGTACTTTACAATGGGAAACGAACAAATGCTGTGTGTGTGTGTGTGTGTGTGTGTGTGGTGTGTGTGTGTGTGTGTGTGTGTGTGTGTGTGGTGTGTGTGTGTGTGTGTGTGTGTGTGTGTCTGTCTGTCTGTTGTCCATGGTCAAAATGTGTTCCACTCGCTCCACTGGACAAAACCTCTGGGCCGATCTTTCTGAGAATTTGGTATGTATGTTCATTATGGGTCACGGATGATGCCCGATGTTTTGTTTTACTAGAATAGCTGTTACTAACGGCCCCAAACGGTTTTTCTTCTTTATGGAATATCTCAGAAAGAAAGCGCTTGTATTCCAGATAAACTGGGGGTACGTTTGCATGCTTTGAATCTTGTTTTCTTGTATTATCTTCTTCATGCATGTTTACGATGCAAAACAATGCTGTGTTAGCTGGATCTACAAATCTTTGCAGCGCAAGGGTCATAAGTAGACAGAGTAACGACGATGTGCCAATATGAGAGATAATGTCAAAATAAACCAATGATCAGAAAAGAATGTATTGATAATGATGCTTGTCATTTCTTTCTCATGGCGGTGAAGATGTTGTTGAGTCACCACCATGATCGTTTCTGTGGACCTTGCCACTGATGAATTCACGTCAACGTCCCCCCATCTGTTACAGCTCTCTGCGCCTCTCTGACACCTGATAAAGGACAGACCTATCTACTCTAAGATGCTGTCTTTTCACTTCTGCTTGAGTCTGACTCTTCATAAGAAATTCATTAAGTAAGATCGAATAAAACAAAATCATCCAGTTAGTAAGTAAATTTACTAATTAAGAAAGTAAATAAACAGCTAAATAAATATGGCCCTCAGTACAGTAGAGAAGTGTTGTAGTAAGTGAGAAAGAAAGTAAGAAAGAAAGGAAGAGAAGAAGGGAGGGAAGGAAGGAAGAAGGGAGAAAAGGAAGGAAGGAGGAAGTAAGGAAATACATACTTTTTCCTCGATTTTTATTCTTACGTACGCAGTCATGGAAAACGGCAGATTAATGAAGTTGACGGCCTCTCTCTCTCTCTATCTCTCTCTCTCTCTCTCTCTCTCTCTCTCTCTGTCTCTCTCTCATTCTCTCTCTCTCTATCTCTCTCTCTCTCTCTCTCTCTCTCTTCTTTCCCTCTTCTCTCTCCCTCCCTATC
>JADBJO010021298.1:0-5000 GCA_016801955.1 Conus betulinus
CATTAAAAGTTTTTCAATTGCACACAAGACCTGAAAATGATCATAGAGATAAGTTTGTATGGATACACATGCTAATTGCAAGAGGAACCCTGTAGCTTTTTGTTGGATTCCTTCACATTGTTCTTTTCATTATAATGAAAAGTAGACAGGGCAGCTAAACGTGGAGCCAAAAAATAGTTTTGATTCAGAACTGTTTGATTTCCCCTTATCAGTACATGAACAGTGTAACTTAGTTAAGTCGCATATCTGGAAAGCTTTCGAATATAGTATGGTAGATCACGTCAATAAAGAACAGTTTAATTAAAAAATCACAAGAATTTTAACTTTAATAAAAATTACTCTCATTAATGTACAGGTGGAAACTTAATGCATTTCAAACATTTAAAAATATGTAAAAAAAACGTAGTTTGCATATGGGAAACAATTACTCCAGATCATATTGTTTCATGCAGTGATATGAAAAAAAAAAACATTCCAGTATTGAAGCAAAATACTGTGCAGGCTATTTTTGAGTCACCAGCTTTAACGTACGAATTCTTTGTACACTTAGAACGCACCCCTATTGGAAATACTTATAACCTTTTTATTAACTTTATTTGCCGAGGAGGAGAAGTGGAGGGGGGGTGGGGGGGAGGATACAAGAGGTGGGATTCAGGGGGGAGGTCGTGGGAATGTTTTAGGATATTTTTTTCTTACTACGTTTCATCTCGTTTTTGACTTTAATTGACACCACACACACCACACACACAGGAACACATCACCACACCTCGCGTAGCACGCGCAACCATACATATACCCCGGACCCATATTGTGCACGCATCCGCAATTACTTCCATATATGCATTCACTTTTTAGGTCTAATACTCAGAATCGTGGCATCGACTTTAAAGGAATACACACACAATACCAAACACACACACAACAACACAACACAAAACACAACACAACACATACACACACACAAACACAGCAGCACTCACTCCCAAGGGTCACTACGCACACACGCGTCGTTGTGTGTTTGTTTCTTTTCTACAAACCACAATGTGTAATTTCGTTTTTAAAATCTTCTTTCCATTAAATCCCCACACCAAATTAAATATGTCGATCTCTGGTTAACGAATTAAGAAAGACAAATAAAGATTAATTTAATGCACAACATTGCATGTAATTCAATTAGAGTATGGAATTCAAAGTAACCTGTGAGTCACGCATCAAATCAATACCGACACAGCAGCTGTAATGTATGATATCAGTACATACATCATGGGTGCTGTCAGCATTGTCCGACACTGTCTGTTTGTAGCAATATATCTGTTTCACTACAATCGCTTTGGATAACGTCGTAGACCAGTGTTATGATAGCACACCAGTGTGCCATCCATTCTCTGTGAATGTAGCAATCCATACACTCGTTGAATGAAAGTACCACACAACGCTACGAACCTGTCATTAAGATTTATTTTAGAATCATTGTTTGGAAGATTCCCCTTGCGTTTTTACACTTAGGCACAGAAAACTGGGACTGGCATGATCATCGGCACCTGAGCCTGATGTGTTTAGCCTTTTTTTAAATCAGCCAAAGATAACAAGAACACATGTCTTGAATGTGTAAGCAATGGTGGCAATAGTCATGTAACCCACACTTCAATCAAATTGGAATGTTTGGTAAACATGCACAAAATCTGAACAAACAGGCGTTTTATTGTTTCCTCCTCTTTCAAAACACAGAATGTTACACATTGATGACTCAAACACTAATAAATTACACCAAACAAGATGTAACATAACGCAGATTTGATAGACTATACAAAACAGACAAGTGAAGTTTTCACACAAAGCTTCATCCACGTGACAATTGTAAACAACCATTGAAACAAAACAAAACAACAAACAATCAAACAAACAAACAAACAAAAAGAAAAAAAAAAAACAATACTTTCCTTAATGATGCGAGTAAATTCGCCTCTGAAGGACGTTTGATTCAGCAAGGCAGGGCTTGTACCCATCCCAGTATGCTAAGCCCTTGTCAGTGTATCGTGCACATCAGAGTGCTTAAAAAGCTCTTCAAAGGTCATAAACGACATACTAATTGCTCTAGATCATTACAATGTTTCGAAGTTGGTGCTGTTACGTTTGTTTGTTTGTTTGTATGTTTTCAGCACTTGATGACCACCAAACACTACAGACTTCAGGCAGTATATGGAACCTCTTGTACAGACTTTGGATAGTTCAAATCCTGTTTTGATGAGTTAAACAGAACATAAAATTGTGTTGCTAATAGCAAGAAATCTATTCTGAACATCTCATTTTGGTGTTCCACAAGATTTTGTTCTGGGATCAATTTCTGTAAACACTTTAACTTACCTCACTCATGAGCTTCTATTCTGTCTCTGATGACAAGAAACAAAACCGTTTTACGAACCATTTAATGATGTGACTAATTACCTGATTAAAACTAGCAAAGCTAGGTACTTACTGGCCTTGGATCACTCAAAAGCATTTGACTCTGTATCAAAAATGTATATTTTGCATATTATTCAAATATTTGGTTTTGGACTGGATTTCCAGTGATGGATACAGGTTTTGGCCAACAGTAGCTAGAACAACGTCGACCCCGGTGAATGGATATCTGAACCGTTTGATGTGGAAATGTGGTATCAGGCAATGCTGTCCGTTCTCACCTTTAGCTTTATTATTGGCAGTAGAACTACTGGCAATGAAAGTGAGAAACAGTCATAAAACAGGCAAGATGCCAAATGATCATGAGAGAAGCCAGGCTATAACAAAAAATAGATCACCTGGCAAATGACACCGATTTTTTTTTTTTAATACAAAGCAAGACATGATGTTATCTTTTGAGATTCTAAAAAAACATCGTTTAAAATATTTTCAGGACGAAAACTTGACATAGACAAAATTAAGACTTTAACAACGGGCCCGACAATAGCTGTGAACAACATCTTCCCTTAACATTGGGTCGAGAAAATTAAAATTCTAGGAATTTATTTTTCAAAATGACACCATGGGCACAAAAAAAAATCTTTGAAGAGAAATGGAAAGGGCGAATTCAATATATACAAAAGCTAGTAAACAACTGGAGCGAGCAAAAGGGATCTTATCACTGAACGTGAAATTGTAGTGATCAAAACGTTTGCAGTGAGCAGCTTGTTTTTGTTATGCAAGCTACTCGTATTCCCGAAACTATGTTGAATAAACATCAACACAATTTTGACAAATTTATTTGTCAAGAAAACACTACAACCAAAGAGCATTAACAAAAATAAAAAGGCAAATAAAAAGACCAAAGCGTTTGAAATGCTTTGCCAGCAACCTGACTGTAATGGACAGAGAGCAACAGAAATTCTGGAATGACATTGACTGCGTTAAATGTGGTGCGGTCTTATCTAGTATTAAACCTAAAAAATATAAAACAAATACTTGACAAAAGGAAACAACAAAAGGTAACACCACATTGCAAGGACGTTTGGCACATAAAATCAAATTTTGAAATAGACGAAATTATTTGGCTATCACCCAAGGCTAGCTTCAAAGATAATTAGATTATGAGAATTTCAATGGAAAATCATCCATATTATATATCCTACCAATATACATTACAAACAGAACGCATTATCACATTGATTTTTTTTTCTGTTCTGCCACAGCAGTAGCCTCAGTAGTTACCTCAATGGGACCATTTATCATGCTGAATTTTTCCATTCTCCCACAGTGGCTATCTCAGTGGTTACTGCAATGGAGCATTTATCACGCTGATTTTGTTCAGTCTTTTAAAGTGGTGACTTCAGTGAGCTATTTCTGATGCTGGCCTTTTCCTGCCTACTAGAGACGAGGCCTCAGTGGAACGTTTGTCATGCCGGAATTTCCCATTTCCTGTACAGTTCACTTCAGTGAATATTCATCATGCTGGAATTTCCCATCTCCTGTACAGTTCACTTCAGTGGAATATTCATCATGCTGGAATTTCCCATTTCCTGTACAGTTCACTTCAGTGGAATATTCATCATGCCGGAATTTCCCATTTCCTGTACAGTTCACCTTCAGTGGAATATTCATCATGCCGGAATTTCCCATTCCTGTACAGTTCACTTCAGTGGAATATTCATCACGCTGGAATTTCCCATTCTCATGTACAGTGCACCATAGTGGAATAAATTATCATGCTGGAATTCCCCCAATCTCCTGCACAGTTCACCTCAGTGGGGTATCTATAATGTGGAATTTCCCATTCTCTTGTACAGTTCACCACAGTGGTGCATTCATCAAGCTGAAATTCCCTTATCATGTACAGTTCACCTTAGTGGAGTATTTCTCACACTGGACTTTTCCATTCTCTGTACAGTTCACCACGGTGGAACATGCTAGAATTTCACATTCTCCTGCAGAGTTCACCTCAATAGATTAGTGTAAACTCTCTTTTGATGAAAGTATGGCGAGCAAGATCAGTTCCAACCTAAAAGTTTTGTTTGTTTAAGAAAAAACCTGACGTTTTAGGCTACGGATAAGTGTAAATCACACACAAAAACTTTCCTCATGAAACATAACCTGCTCTGATAGCAACATCAAAGGAAGACAAATGTAACCGAGCACATTTCTGGGCGGTTTCAGGGACTACTTCCACACGGTCTACTCCTTGTCGTGGTGTGGGAGCTTGTGTACCTCTGCGACCCAGAGAGCTATGCCAGTGGGAGCTGTATGCTCCTGGTAGGGCCACCCAAGCTGGACAGGTCGAAGGGTAGAGGTCAGACTAATGTAGACCAACTCACCCGGAGGTTTAACGGGTTTGTGTGGGCTAACACCCCTCTCTTGGGCAGATGGGGCTCATTAGTCTGGGAAGACAGCCCACCTAAGAGAAGGAAAAACTCTGATCTCAAACCTCCGCTGCCTTGCGGCTATACCCACTCTTAGGAAAGGCTTCGGGAGTCAACCCTGAGGAAAAATCCGGAGTCGGAGTCCCCAAGGCAGCGAGGCCGAGGCTGTAT
>JADBJO010021298.1:15000-29782 GCA_016801955.1 Conus betulinus
TCGTCATGCGAGATAGACAACACTTATTGTTCTGTATTTCGTTTCGCGTCCGTTTTTAGTTGTGTGTGCTCGCTCGTTCTTCATTTCTGTTTTCCTGAGTGTTGCTTATCCTGCCTGAAGAAGACCTATGGGTCGAAACGCGTCATGTTGTATGGTGGAGTCAATATGGGTAACTTAAAACTAAGTAATGCAGATACAGCATAGCAAACACTGCCTGTAGTTGTAATGGACGTCAGCATTCAACACAGAGCCTTCGAGCAGAGCAGATTCACGCATACCGTCAATTTTCAGTGTCCGTCTCGTTACAGTCAAGTTCACAATCACTCACACACTTGTATGCATTCACTTGGTAAAAACTCGAAATGTATGAGAAAATCTCTAAGGAAAACATAACCATACCAAGCAAAAAAACAACAACAAAAAAAAAAACCCCACCAAAAACAAAACAAAACAAAACAACACAAAACAAAACAAAAAAAAACACGTCTCCAATCCTGCTGGCTTACCAGCTCTTTTATCCAAGTGAATTTCTCTCTCATACAACCCCATTAAAGAGCATAGCAGCTGCTCACCATTAGCAGCTTTGACAGGCACCCATGACTCGTCGTCAGCCTTTGACAGGCAACCTACTTGCCTCGTCATCAACCATTGAGAGGTCTACACATCTCGCCAATCATTCAACAACAGAACCTTTAGGCGACTTCATGCATACTGTCAGTTTTCAGCGTCCGTCTCGTTACAGTCGAGTTCACAATCAGTCACACATTCCTATCAACACGTACATTCCGTGACCGTCATCGTTTTATCTAAATCAACTTCAAACTCTTCTACTTGTTCAAGTTAATTAAAAGTCAAGGATTGTTCAGCCTACTACGAACGTTAGCCAATTTTAAGTATCTGGCATTTACAATTTTACTCATAGAATTGGATTTTTTTTTCTCTTTAATCATCTATAATAATGCATTCTTTACATAAAAACCGTTGCCTTCACCCATGACATTGTTGCTGTCGTTGTTAAATCCACCTGTCCCTCTTCCAGTGTCTATAAAGGCAAGTCAATCATCGCGGTCTTTCACGGCAGTTCTGCACAGGCCACTGCTTGAGGAACAAATGTTACATTGCTTGTGATCATATTCCTAAACACAGTATAGCCCTGCCCCACTGCACACACATACATGCACACATCTATTTATTTATCTATCTATTTTACCTGTCCATCTATCTATCTATCTATCTATCTATCTATCTATCTATCTATCTATCTATCTATCTATCTATCTTACTTACTTACTTACTCACTTAGACCCATTGGTGAGCATAGGCCATCGACAACGCTCCGCCATCGCACTTGGTTCTGGGCTACACGCTGAATGCCTGTCCAGTTGGTCTCCTGCCTCTTTATCTCTGCCTCAGTGTCTCTCCAGCTACTGTGAGATCGGTCTCTCTTCTTTTCCCCTGTGGGTTCCATGTCAGGGTTTGACATGTGGTGCTGGATGTTGGCTTCCTGAGAGTGTGTCTAATCCAGACCCACTTCCTCCGCATCTGCTTGACAAATGGTTCCTGTCCTGCTTGCTTCCATAGATCTTCATTGCTGATCTTCTCTGGCCATCTGATTTTGAAGATGCGCCTCAGACAGGTGTTGATGAAGGTCTGTATTTTTTGCGGTATTGCTTTGGTCATTCTCCAAGTCCTGCAGCCATAGAGCAGAACCGACTTCACGTTTGAATTGAATGTACGCAATTTTGTTGTCCTTCTGATCTCTCCTGAGGCCCAGATGTTCTTTAGCATGATGAATGCTGTTCGCGCCTTGCCCATCCTGGCTGTGATGTCTTGGTCGGTGCCCCCTGCTTGTCAACTACTCTTCCCAAGTAGACAAAGGAATCTACTTCCCTGATGGGCTCACCTCCGACTGTGACTGGGCTCCTGTCTGTGGTGTTGATCTTCATCAGCTCAGTCTTCTTCTTGTTTATCTTGAGCCCTGTTCCTGCTGATGTTGTCTCAAGGCGGGTGGTCTTGTCCTGCATCTGTGTGTGACTGTGGGAGAGGAGTGCCAGGTCGTCAGCAAAGTCAAAGTCATCTAGCTGCGTCCAGAGTGTCCATTGTATCCCATTGTTCCTGCCTGTTGTTGTGGTCTTCATGATCCAATCGATGACGAGGAGGAAGAGGAAAGGTGACAACAGACACCCCTGGTGTACTCCTGTCTTCACCTCAAAACCCGTCTGACAACTGGCCTGCAAGGGCCACCCTGCAGTTCATATCCTGTTAGATGCACCGGATGAGAGAGATGATCTTCTCTGGTATTCTGTAGTATCTCACTAGCTTCCATAGTGTCTCTCTATCTACACTGTTGAAGATCTTTTCATAGTTGATGAAGTAGATGTAAAGGGGCGAGTTCCACTCCAAGGACTGCTCGATGATGATCCTGAGGCTGGCGATCTGGTCGGCACAGGATCTGTTTCCCGGAAGCCCGCCTGCTGGTCTCGGAGCTTTGGGTCAACTGCTTCCTTCATCCTCTTCAATAAGACTGTTTAGAACCTTGCCTGGCACTGACAGGAGCATGATCCTTCGATAGTTACTGCAGTTGGCAAGGTCTCCTTTCTTTGGCAGTTTGATAACAATGCCTTCCCTTCACTCTGCTGTGACGTTGCAGAAAGAGACTGTACAGTAAGTTGACAGCTATACCCACATCCGCGTCAATGGCTTCTGCTGGGATCTCATCAGGTTCTGCTGCCTTCCCATTCCTCAGTGCCAGGATGGCCTTTCTGATCTCTGCTTTTGATGGTTTCTCACAGTTGATGGGCAGTTCTGTTTCTGCTGGTGGGATGTCGGGTGGTGCTTCAGGGGCGGGACGGTTTAGTAATTCCGTGAAGTGCTCTGCCCATCGCTTCAATTGATCTTCCGTTTGTGTGAGGGTCTTTCCGTTTTTGTCTTTGACTGGCTTGCCAATCTGTTGGAACTTGCCTGCTGGCCTCTTTTGTGGTGGTGTACAGCTCTCTCATGTTGCCCTGTCCTGCAGCATCCTCTGTTTGTCTGGCAAGTCTGTCGATGAAGTCCTTATCTTCTTCACACTTTTCTTCACTCCTTTGTCAAATGCTGCTCAAGCAATGTTCCTTTTGGGTTTGGTTCTCTTGATAATACTGTTGATTTTTTTTTCAAAAGGGACTTCCTGTTCTAGTTGGGGCAGCTGTCCTCCTTTCTTTGCCAATTGGTCAGCTTCCTCATTGCCATGTATATTGCAGTGTGAAGGTGTTCACTGGATGACAGTATTCCCAGTGACTGATGGATGATGATCATTGGAGATCAGCAGTACTATAGGATGAGGATCATTGTCATGTAATTGGAGTAATGTAGTAGCATTGGTACAATAGTGCCAGTTGGAGGAATAAAGTAAAATATCAAAGACTGGTGCGCGATGATCATTGTCATGAGTGAGATCAACAGTACTGTAGGATGATGGTCATTGTGATGAGTGAAATAATGTGGTGGCATTAGCATAATATTGCCCGTTGAGGAAGAGGGTGGATTGGGGGGGGGGGGGGGGGGGGGGGGGGGATGACTGATGGGTGATGATCATGGATCATTTGAGATCAACGGTATCGTAGGAACTTACTTGCTGAAACTGAGCCACAGGAGCATACAGATGTTTTAGCAAACAGCATGTGTGGTTTAAAAGTTATTGTGATGGCGTTTCATGGAATGTATATACAGAATGCTATACAGTTGTAATAAAAAAAACCCACAATGCATCCCCATTATAGGCATATATTGTTCACTTCACGTTTCACCCTTCCATCGCTAACTATCCCCTATACGCAAGAAGCTGATGGCTCGTGGCGCAGCAGAGCTACTGTGGAATACTAGATTACAAGCCGGTGATGTTTTAAAACCACCCACCCAAACGTTATGATTTATACACACTCTTTAAAGATAACTCCACGGAAATGTATTGCATGGGGTATTCAAATAAGAGAGGAAAGCTGAAAAGAAAGTACACACGCAGACAAAACCTGAATCCTAGAACACTGCTGGTGTCCATCAGCCACTGTGGTGTATTAACTGCAGGTAGTCGTTCTGCTGCTGTAGTGATGAAAGGGTTAAAAAGACGATACGTTTTGCTTCATGAACCATGTCCCCCACATCAAATTGATCATCTCATTATACCCCTCCTCCCTCCTATAAAACGTGACTTGCAGTATCCATGTTTCACACATCACTCACTCACTCACTCACTCTCTCTCTCTCTCTCTCTCTCTCTCTCTCTCTCTCTCTCTCTCTCTCTCTCACACACACACACACACACACACACACACACACACACACACACATACACAGACACGCACATGCGTGTGCGCGCGCACACAGTATACATGCGCACACAGACATAACTCATACACACGTGAGCGCACACACACACACACACACACACACACACACACACACACACACACACACACACACACACACACACGTGTGCACGTATATACTCACACATACACACACGCGCGTGCATAAGCCCACACGGTCACAAACGCACGGACTCGCACGCACGCACGAGCGCACACGCACACACGCATGCACGCGCGCACGCATTCACGCGCGCGTTCACACACGCACACACAGACGCACACACACACACACTAACGCGCGCGCGCGCGCGCGCGCGCAAACACACACACACACACACACACACACGCACGCACGCACGCACACACACACAGTATTGTTAACTTTGAACCACAGATATATTCTGCTGTAATTCCTTTGTCGTTTTCTAAATTTGTCTGAACATTTGTTTGTTGTGTAAGGCTTTAGCACGTCCTTAAACGCTGTACTAGTTGTACGTTTGTCCTTAACGTGTGCTTCTAAATGAATGCTGCGATTTGTTTCTCTTAATATTTCTTTTTTGTCAGGATACGTCAGGATGCCAAACAACCAGGCTTTTGGTTTCTTTTTATGTCGGGCGATAACACCACCTGACGGTCATGTCATCTTCTGGAGTCGGATCCCGGCGAAAAGCAACTTCGACCGCAGACTATTCGTTCATGTTTCTGAATGTAGACAAAACCCGATTAGGTCAAGGGACGTGACAGGTCGCAGGTTTCCCTTTGTCTTTCCTGACGTTCTAGGGTTTGACTCCACATACGATGAAAAGAAAGGCACAGCTCTGTCCATGTTATTAAGCTGTGAATGCAGGCCACAGACATGCCGTCATAGGGTTGAACTAAGATTCTCTTTCCTTTGGAACACTTCCAAACCACGTCAGACTGCCAGCGCCGTGTGGAACTGTTCAGTGTCTGTGTGGCCTGAACTGTACAGACATTTCCCCTGTGACTTCACGGCTGACTGCGCCGATGCTGAAGATGAAACCTTCTGTCCCTTCATGAGGAAAGAGGGTGGACCCAAATTCGTAAGTGTCTTTTTTGTGTGCGTGTGCCAGAAATTGAATAATACTGATAGTTACATAAGTTGTTTCACTCTCCAACAATTCGTTAGTATCAAACATACAAGAGTATATAATCAAGTTATAAAGTTAGCCCTAGCCATGCCTGATAAACAGTGCAAAACAAATTATATATTGATCGAAATCATGTACATGGACAAAGCAAGAGAGGTAAACGTGTGTGTGTGTGTGTGTGTGTGTGTGTGTGTGTGTGTGCGTGCGCGTGCGCGTGCCTGTGTGTGTGTGTGTGTGTGTGTGTGCGTGCGCGTGCGCGTGCGTGCGTGTTTGTGTGTCTGCGCGCATGCGCACGCTCGCGCGCGCGCGCGCGCGCGTGTGTGTGTGTGTGTGTCTGTGTGTTCATGAACATGTGATCAGTAAAATAAAAGAAAATGACAGGTGGGTGGGGAAAGACTTAGCATGTCGGTTACACTTTTTTTTAAAAAATCTAAAAATTATTGCACAATTTATAGGAGGGTTGGAGAGAGAGAGAGAGAGAGAGAGAGAGAGAGAGAGAGAGAGAGAGAGAGAATGGACAATCTTTCTTTTTTTTTCAGGCCCCCAGCCCCTAGAAATGAAGTAAAAATTAACATGAAACTATAATAACCCCCCCCACCCCCACCCCCCGAAAAAAAAATGCATCACAGCCAATCCGCTTTCTAGGTTTGCCTTAACTTCATGGCATTGAACATAAATACACCAAACTTTTCTAACACTGAAAATAGACTCATTTATTAACAAGCATACGGATCGACACCAAAGATTTTTTTTTTTCCCTTACATCATTGCACAGAACACAGTGATACAACACGTGGTCCTCATCTTCTAAGACCATACACATTTTGCACATAAAACATTACCATTGTCGCTGGAAGTTCTTTTGAAAATCAATGCATTGATTGGTAACACACCAAGTCTCAGCATTATCAGACAATCCCTAAAGCAACTAAGGCCCATGTTATCAACGTATTTCACACACACACACACACACACACACACACACACACACACACACACACACACACACACACACACATATGTATCTGCACTTCTGTTGTGACTTACATACACAGGTGTGTGTGTGTGTGTGTGTGTGTGTGTGTGTGTGTGTGTGTGTGTGTGTGTGTGTGTGTAAATGTGCATGCGCACGCTTGTGCGCATGCGTGCGTGCGTGCGTATATATATATATATATATATATATATATATATATATATATATATATATATATATATATATATATATATGTGTGTGTGTGTGTGTGTGTGTGTGTGTGTGTGTGCTCGTGCACACGTCCGGACGTGCGTGCATAATTGTGTCTATGAGTGTGTGCATAATTGTGTGTGTATGAGTGTGCCTATGGCGAGAGAGAGAGAGAGAGAGAGAGAGAGAGAGAGAGAGAGAGAGAGAGAGAGAGACAGAGAGAGAGAGAGATTTACAAAGAGAAATGAAACTCATAATATATTAGATAAATTCAGTGACTTGGTATACTTTCTGAGGTAAGCTGACAAAGCTGGCCCGGATCTCTTTGTGAATCAGTCCAGATGGCTGGACTTTGGTAACAAGTTCAAAAATGTAAATGCAGTGTAAGGTTTAACAAACCGACTCTTTATGGGCACCAGACTGGTTAAAAAACAAAAAAACAAACAAAACAAAACAACAAAGAAAAAAAACGTGACCATCTCGATAACTTTTTTTTTAGTCTCTTTAGTCACATTTCCCTTCTCTATCACTCACCCCACAAATGTTGTACAGTTCATGGATATTAGATACATCACGCTGCACAGCCAATCAAAAAACATGCTGTAATCCAGAATGTTCAGTATCATGACGTAAACCAAAATGCATGGAACCTTACCGTATTTCAACCAATCAGAATGCGTGGAAATTCTCAGAACCAACTTTCGGAATCGTCTTGTACCTTTCAGACTATTCTGTCATCCAATGAGATATCCGGAATTACGACGCATAAGCAAATGTCAAGTGAAGCTTAACATTTAAATACAAAAGCAAACATGAAAGGATGTAGATCTGAGTCAATCAATGGTAACAGTAAGAAATGAATTCGATCTGTTTGTGATTTTATCTCCAACTTGGGACAGATTTAAGAAAAGAAAACAAAAGCTGCGTTTCATTGAAAACGGATGGGGTCAATTGTCCATAGAGTCTAGTGAAATGATATGATAGACCTGTGTTATTCCATCAGGCAGCTCATGCAGTCAGAACCATCATTGCCACATCCCATAGAAAACTGAACCGTCCTATCAAAGATTTGCAAATACGTTACTCATCACGCATTCATTCAGAAAGCTAGTAGAATTCAATGTGTGAGCAGGAGATGGATTTTCTTTAATACACGTTTGCACCAAAAAGGTAAACAACTCAACATATTCACACAATACCCAAGGACAAGGTACCCTGTTTTAGTTGTAGAATAGTTCCGTTCAGCCAAATAGTTTCTTTCTGGCATAGAGGCAGATTTTCCATTGTGCTCCTCCACCATGACTGCTCCAGTGCCAACATCAGACATCTTCAGGGCGTAGGACTTGGAATGGTCAGGAAGATGCGGGGTCAGCTTCCTAGTCACGATGATTGTAATGACAAGTGAAGTTGATATATTTGAGTGAAAAGAGAGAGAGAGAGAGAGAGAGAGAGAGAGAGAGAGAGAGAGAGAGAGAGAGAGAGAGAGATTGTGTGTGTTCGTGCGCGGGCGCGCGCGCGCGCGCGCGCGCACGTGCGTGCGTGCGTGTGTGTGTGTGTGTGTGTGTGTGTGTGTGTGTGTGTGTGTGTGTGTGTGTGTGTGTGTGTGTGTGTGTGTGCAAGGGCGCGCGCGCGCTCGCGTGCACGTCCGTGCGTGTTTATTGAAATAAATATAGCATATGTCACACGAATTTCATCTACAATTCTTGTTGGTAGATTTTAGTCGAAAGAAGAAACTACCACTCCTTTCCTGACCACAAAAGACACTGTGAGAATAGAGGAGCCCTACCGGTCGGTGTCGATGACCCTCAAAGATGGAAGAATGTAAATGAAGCTCTTAATTTCAACCCGGACAGAATGATTGTTTGGGTTGATCTCCACCAAGCATTGCTCACCGTGAATCAGAAAGACATCTACACAAGGAACATGTCTGGTTCAGTAATTAATCTCTCTCTCTCTCTCTCTCTCTCTCTCTCTCTCTCTGTGAATCAGAAAGACATCTACACAAGGAACATATCTGCTTCAGTAATGAATATCTCTCTCTCTCTCTCTCTCTCTCTCTCTCTCTCTGTATATGTATGTATGTATGTATCTCTCTCTCTTTTCTCTCTCTCTCTCTCTCTGTATCTATGTATGTATGTAGGTATCTATGTATGTGTATATATTATGCATGTATGTATGCAGGTACGTACGCACGTATTTATGTATGCATGCATGCATGTATGTGTATGTAGGTATGCATGCATGCATGCATGCATGTGTTATGGATGGTGGGCGGTGCGTGTATTGCTGTCTGACTCTCGCTCTCAACGTTTGGATGCGTGTACGATGTTTCCCCTACACACACACACACACACCGTACGAACATGGATAGCCAGGCAACACACGAGTTTAGATTTTCTTTTTTTATATATATATGCTGCCTGAACCATCATATGAATTATTACAAATCAATACATACCACTACATAGCATACAGATCAATTCACTCAATTAAGACATCAGTACATAAGACGCTTCAATCATCAGATATCAGCGCATCATATTACATATCTTGATATCACTCACAGACCTCGCCGGCGCCGTCCACAGTGCCTCTTATATATACAGTCAACACACTCGTTCCACTGTACCCAAGCCACAGTCTACAGCACTAAAATAAGACAAAAACGATAACCAAGGTCTCCACATGGTAAGCAGAGTCGCTCGCAAACAAGCGATGAAGAAGAAGAACCGCAGATTCACAAGACACAGTAAACAATATTGAATCCCCGGAGAACACAATCTCAGCAAAGTCCCATAGAACACAATGAATTTCGACGTATTGTTGATCTAAAAACAAAAATTAGCTTCTCCGTGTATTTATATTACAATGTTGACATAAAAAACTCAGCATACCGACACACACGTAGTGGTACAATTAGAGCACGTAAATATTCTTGCAGGAGTTTAAACAGTTACTCTCGGCGATACAACACTCACAGAATTGTTTTAACAAATAAATTTCTGGGTACATATTTCGCTGGTACCAGTCATCAGAAGTATCACACATGCGCAGTGAACATCGACGCACTACTGACTTGAAAGTCAGCCTCTCCACATAGTATCACTACGGAGAAAACGACGATTGAAACAAATTAAAGTAGGCTGGACACCAAAGCCTCGGCCGTTAGGTCTTGCTCCTTTTTTCTCGTCCAATATATTATTTTCGTCATGTTCCTATGTTATTTCAAGTTGACTTCATAATTTACGCTGACGTCACAATACTACCCCTCCTCAAAAAAAAACAAAAAAACAATGACCGAATTGTTTTTTGAAGAAGAAGTAAACAAACAGCAGAATACACAAACCCAGAAATCACACATCGACTCGACGGAAAACGAAGCCGCTCACGGAAGCAGTACGTGGAGTCCTTCCAGGGACTTCCACACAACAAAAGAGCATAAGTTTGTCGTCCCAACGAACTCTGAATACCTTTTACCTGTTAGCTTGTCGCTGACCTCACGGACAGCCTCTCCATACCCACACGGGGTAGAGACCATGCATATGTACTGACAACTCGGTCAGCCTCTCTCCATACCCACACAGGGTAGAGACAATGGCTGGACATGGGCTGCATTCCACACCCGGATGGCAATGCACATACAATGTCTACTGACCACTCGGTCAGCCTCTCCATACCCCAACAGGGTAGAGACAATGGCTAAACATTCCCGCTCAATAGTATTGTACGCCTTCTCACGATTCAGCGACTTTCGACTATTGAACACGACTGGGTGAAGAAAATCATCATTCTCCTGGAGCAATACAACACTCAAACCAACAGAACTGGCATCAGTCCTGAGAATAAATGGATTACCCAAATCTAGGTAACAACAGACACGTGCAAAAGACAAGATTCCCTGAATCTTCCTCAAAGCTTCAGCACACTCAGGAGTCCAAGAAATAGACCTGAAATCAACGCAGAAACGACACGTACAGTCTTTCTTCCTGACGAAGACAACTGGAGATGCATACGGACTATTCGATGGCTCAATGATACCAAGATCCAACACGATACCACTCTCTCTCTCCAACAGCCTCTTTCGCAGAAAAGGGGATTTCATAGCATTTCTTTCTAACAGGGACATCTGCTGCAACAGGGATCTGTAGTAGTACATCACCTGAGAAAGAACCTGGTTGGGAGTCAAAATGTCCTGAAAATCATCAAAGATTGCACGCAACTCCCTGGTACTTTTGTCAGACAAAGTGCAATCAAAATGTACAGAACGAACATCTTCATCTGGCATAGAAGACGCCATCGGAACAGTTAAAGTGGAATGGATAAACCGTCATCACAGTCCTGGACGACACCAACTGTACAAACCACTTCACGAACAGTACAAACAAAGTCTGGAGAGGGATCCACAGAATGACCAACTCCTGGAGTACACTCAAGAGAAACCTGTTCCTGCTCAAAAGCCAAAGGTGCTATCTCTGACCCAGGCACTGAAGTACCTTGTGAACGAACAACTGTAGGTACAACAACATCAGAAGTAGACACAACAGACACATCAGAAGACGTTAACTGAAAGCAAGACTTCAATGACTCATCCTGCTGTTTCTGAACAAGGTCAGAACGGGAAATGTTCAGATCATCAGGGATCTGACACAAAGCTTTTGTGTCCCCAACATGCTTATCTCTAGCCCTCGTAACGGCGGCTAAAGAGAAAGGTTCACCAGATACATCACTAAACTCACCACTCAGAGAAACACCAGGTACATTACCCACGATAATATCTGTGACAAGGCTATCCAAGACACAACAAATCAAATCACTCATAAAATAAGGGCAACTGACTGAAACTGTAGCCAGTGGGAAACTCATCCACACGACCACCAAAAGAAACCCACTTCACTGTAGTTCCTAACATCTGACTGTCAGAAACTAATCGTCTGCAAACGCCACAAATGGTAGCACCAGTATCACGCAGAACAGAACTCAAAGCGCCATTCACAAAACCAGACTCCAAATGCAATTTGCCTGTGAACTCACCAGCAGCTAGACCAACAAAAGGAGTATCAAGAACAGAACAACAAGCACTGGACTGTTTGCTGTTGGCTGAGTTCTCGACAACAGTGGAGTTACTAACCACAAAAGGACATTCATCTGGGTGGCTAAGGTTACAAATTCTCCAGGGGTTTTCTACCTGACTTCAATGGACACATGGCAGCTACACGTTCTGTCTTTTTACACAAAAAACACACAACACTTGCAAACTGATCAGAAGCACTTCCTGAGGGACTCCTACTACCAGAGGTATGACGGGCGCTACGACCACGATAACGGCTGCCACCAAAGTTATTTCCACGACCAGCTGAGTAACCAGAGTAGCGGCCACTGTTTTAAGAAGTAGAGTATCTGTTTTCCTCTGTCAGACTGACTACAGTAGGTAGAGTTCTATCAGACTGTGGATTTCTATCAAATTGACCAGGAGTTTTGTACCCAACAGAAGCAAAAATGTTTCCATCAGCTTTCCTAGAAAGCACCTTAGTGGGATGAGCACGTCTATATGGGTTCTGCAGACTTGATCATTTCATCAAAAGTTTTCACATCCTTTTCGCACAGAAAAGTAGCCAAGTCCTTAAAGACACACTCCAAAAAAACTGCTCACGCAAGATAAGACCCACCAGACCCTTCAAAACACTTATCATGTTTTTGACAAAGAGACCTAACGGTCAAAGAAATGCCTAAGTTTTCAACTGCAAAGGTCTCGAAAGGTTCATCAGAGCTAGCTTCCGAAAACCACCTGGAGTACATTGACATTTTCTGCAAAGCCTCTTTCAAAATTTCGTAAGACACAACATTATTTTCAACGAGACTGTGATACAGAGTTAAAGCGGAACCCTCAAGTAGTGGAGACAGGCATGTAACCCATAAACTCTCAGACCATCCTAAGAAACGAGCATGGGTTTCAAACGAAACAGATAACTATCTACGTCGTCAGTTCTTTCTTTAAATGGGGGCAACTTGGGAAAGGTAGGACGGAGTGGGCGTTAGACCTCGGCAGATCAGAGTCCTGACTCTCACTGTCCTGTTTTTGAGATGGCACTTTGCTGAGAAGTCACTTGTAACTGTATTCTTTTAGTTTCTTCTATCTCTCTTAGCTCAATTCTTTTAGTTTCCTCCTGATCTTGTATTTGCTCTATTTAGCCATCTCTTCTTCCAGCATTCTTTTCATCTTCATTTTTCCTCTCTTTCTATATCTTGAGCAATGCATTTATCCACATAGGCCAAAAGAGTCCCTCTTCTCCTCCAGACACATACCTTACCCTGTTGTAAATATTTAACAAAACTTTGTGTCCCCCGTCCACAGAAGACAAAACAGGACTTTCTTCCTTAGCCTTCTGTGCCATAATGGAAAAATGAAATAATGCCCTGTTAAACTGGACACAAACACTAGTGGATCAAATACAATCAACTGCTATCACAAGCAAAAAGGTTTGAAACCTCTGTCCGCTGATATGTATATATGAATTCCAAAGAAGATTTTTTTTTTCAAACAAACATTAACGGCAATCACTCTATAAAAGACTAAGTATTATCAAACCAACCAACAAAAAGATAGAAATCAAAACAATGAACAGAAAATTCAGGGATATGGGGAGAGAGGAAAAACTAGCGCTTTCGGTTTTTGCAAACCTTCCTCAGCTGACCATGGAAGTCGGCGTTTTTACGTCATTAATCCCCCCCCCCCCCCCCCCTCATTGCTGTATGATAAATAGTGATGCCTGGGTGAAGTCTTGATTCAATGAAGGGAAAAGTTCCCAGGGCAGATTGTTCATGTGAAACCAACTAATCCCACACATTAAGACCAAACGGGTAGTTGGTCTTCAACTTGTGTCTCTCCACATCTCTCTCTATCTTTTCTTTTCTGTGCATCTGTGGACTTTATGAGTTCAATTACACAACATTTCAAATCTGACAGCTGGTGTCCAGGTCCACAGAAATGGCGTGCCACGAGTGTATCTTGCTTTCTGATGATGTCAGAGCGATGACCACTGAAGCGTGTTTGTAGGCTGTTTCCCGTCTCACCAACATACTGTACATCCTGGCAATGTCCACAGTTGATCAGGTACACTAGGTTGGTGCTTTTACACGTAGCTGAGTCCCTTATTTGGAACTGGTGACCCGTGCGAACACTCTTGAAGGAGGTCGTTTTCCTCCAGGTGTTCCTTGCACAGAACACATCGTTTCGCTGTGCATTTGAAGCAGCCTGGTACCAAGAATCTGTGGCAGACGCTTGATGTTGCACTGCTGGTGGTTTGCTGGGCATCAGAGGTTCCTCAGATTGCGACAGTTTACGCTCACCAACAATTGGAGGTTTGGGAACGGCTCTCTTCATGCGTCTACTTCTGTGGAGTTCCGTCATTTTTTTTCCTTCAGCCAAAAAGGCCAGAGGAGGGTTGGAAGAAGGATTATGGCGGATAACAAATGGCACCCTGTCTGACTGATGGTTCCTCCGTTGGTACTGGAGTGCATCCTTCCTGGGAAGTGTCTGTGCCTTGTTGATGGCAGAGTCCACCAGAGCTAATGGATAGCCACGGTTATGTAGGTGGGTTCTCAGCTCTCTGCATCGTTTCAGGAACACATCATCTTTACAACAGATTCTTCGCAGGCGGATAGCCTGCCCGTAGGGGATGCCTCTCAGACAGTGTCTAGGGTGGCAGGAGTTGAAGGGTAGGTACATGTGTGAAGCATCCGTGGATTTAGTGTGAAGGTCTGTGGTGATTGTATCCCCACTGATGCTCATGTTGACGTCCAGGAAAGGGATGTTGGTTTCTACCATAGTTGGGCTGTAAACTTTATCGTGGCATGCTGGTTGTTTATCTATCCAGTTGAGGAACAAAAGCAGCTGGCTTTCCCCATGGAACCAGAGCATGACAATACCATCAATGAAACCACGCCAGAATTTTGGATAGACATGCCAGGGCCAGGGTGAAGTTGCCAGTAGCCATTGTTTCTAACCATGCCATGAAGATGTTTGCAATGGAGGGAGCCACTGGGGGTCCCTATTGCCGTGCCATGAACTTGTTGGAACAGCTCACATCAAAATCAAACACACGTTGTTTTTGAAGGACGTGTTCAACGATCTCCAGTAGTAATGG
>JADBJO010021299.1:0-29782 GCA_016801955.1 Conus betulinus
AGCCTTAACTGATTCAATCGGAAAGTCCAAATTTGTTTTACAAACGACAATTTGATACACAAATTCCACCAAATGAAAAGGGTGACTTGCTCAAGGGGGCCTGTGCTGTCAGTCATTTGTATAGTGCAAGCCTGTGGGGAAAAGCTTAGGGCCTGCAATATACGAAGAGAGGTGATGGATTTACTTTCTAGTGTGCTTCGGGTCTTCCGTTTTTACCAAACTTTTTGTGAAATCAAGAATTATTCAAGGTTGTTTGATGGACAAGTGAAAATGGCGGGCGGCGAAAAAAATTGTGCAAAATTGCGAGTCCGAGTTTAGTTTAGTAGTCTTTAGGTTTTTTAGTAGGAAATATTGGGCTTCTAGGCAAGTTGAAGTGTGTTGTAATATTATGAGAAAGAATACAGGAATTTTGTGACTTTCAGGAGGTATATACACTATAAGGTTCTGAGGCTATCAGTATTTTGATGAGGTTACACAAAAGCTGAGATTCATCGATCAGGGATGTTATGTTGGAAGTAACTCTTGAAACAAATATACATTTTGTCAAGACGCCGCGGTAAACCAAAAATGTACCATCAGCACATGTGCTACATCACTATTTTAAAGCAGGAGCATTCTAGTTCAGCAAATTGAAAAGTCACAAAAATTAATTGGAAGAGCACAGCTTATAAATGCAGCGTCCACTACTTCAAAATGGACCACCATGGATCCCTTTTGGTTATTAGATGCGTACGTAAGTATATAGATTGTTTAGTTTTGTGTTCTGAAACCTACACCAAGGTCAATCCGAAGTCATATAGCAACCTGTTTTCTATTAAGAAAACATTGTTAAACCTACCCGGCCCATAGTATGTAAAAACGGCAAACTTAATAATAAAACAGGAAAATACCCCCGCAAGAAAACAATTCGTGGGAAAAAACACAGGGAATGCTGGAAGTATCAGAACAGACCCTGAATTTCTGGTGACTTGTACGATTTCATGGCCACTGTTATCAATATGGTATCTGTTTAGAAAAACGGAACTAAAACCAAATATGAATAATGCATGACCATGGACATTGTGCCCCTCACGAGCGTTTAAGAATCGTTCTAGGAGTACATCAAGGACAACTCTGTTCTATATGTTTTTCTACATGAAAGGGATATCCTAACCCTGAGGTTTGTTAATTATCTCCTAAAAGAACGTTAATATTCGAGGAAAGGGAGTCCTTAGAAAAAATAAAAGTCAATCAAATCGCTTCCTGAGGTCTGGATATAAAAGTAACAACAGACTCAGGTTCGATAGTCATAGAATCCGATCTAACACATTACAGTGTTTTCAATGCAGACGGTTGTTGGTCCAACACCTATTAAATTGCTAGAACTGTATTCTAATCGTTTAGTGACGGAGTATGTGGTCCGAAAACTTATATCCAAAATACTGCTGTATTGTGTTTCTTTTTTTTACATATTAGGTTTTGTAGCGCTGAAAACAATTATTCAATGAAAAATGTGGGGAATGGAAATAGGTGTAACAGTTAAGTGTTCACGTATTTTGCCTGTCTTTGTTGAATAGACTAACATACTGGCGCTGATAAATTTTGACGTTCATCATGAATTGTTTGCCAAACTGTTTGATTAAGTGTAACTGGACATTTTAGCACATATTTTGGGCATTCAGAAACAGCTGAATGCAAGAGCTGGAACTGGGAATACATATGCATAAATAGGATCACATAGTGTGCCCAAGTGCTACACATTGCAGGTATTTGTAACGCGACTATTTTACATGCCTCTGTAGATGATCAGGAAATCGCCTTTTTCTTCGCAAGGCTGGTGGATGGTTGATTTGCTCACTAGTACCACATTCGTATTAGCATGCTTTTTGAAAATGTCATGCCTAGTACAAACAATCCTGTTCGTCTTTTGGTATCATAGTTTTATTGTTCTTTCCTTTTTTTTAACTGTTTTTCCTTTTCGGATCATATGTATGCGTATCTTTTTGGTTATTTCATTCGATGTACCCCTTGTACATTTCTGTCTGTGATAATAACATTTGTTATGATAAAAACTTTTTCAGAATACAAAACTAAGTGGTTATATGAACAACATTCAATCAGACAATCTTAGTGTGAAAAAACTAAAGAATGAGAGACTGAGGCGTAAATGAATGCAACGAAATTGAAATAAGCCCTAAGCAAAAGGATTGACATTATCACAACACCATACCTCCTCCGTTTTGCTTGCAGTATGTGTATGTATTTAGGTCATATCCGTCTGTCGTTGTCTGTCTGTCTTTCTTTTTCATCTTTCTGTCTGCTGCATTCTTTCTTTCTTTCTTCTTCTCGCGTTCTGTCCTACTTTTCAGCTTTAATTTCACGAAACACACCCGGTATTGTTGGATGAGCCATTCCACCAGATGACGGTTAGCATGTCACAGAAAGGTTTGCCTGCAGGCAAGGAGCCTAATGTGTAACAGCTGTTTAGCTAAGGGGCAATATAAATAAGATGTACAACACCACACACCAACAATATACAACAACAAAAGAAAAGAAACAACACGGAGAGGAGTTATGTTCATTGTCAGTATAGCCTGAAGCTTAAACCCAAGAGTGACAATAGTAGATCAAACATTATTAGCAAGGGACAACCTACTGCAGTAATCGACCAGGCTATCAGTATCGTTATGCACTTCACGATACAATTTAAAACTGTGCCGTATATCAATCTTTTATACTTTTGTCCCTTATTATGTTACAAAAGCCTCTGAGTACTTTTAGTGGAGAGGAAAAAAAGACAGATTCTAATATGTATGGGTACTGGTGATACTGTATGAAACAGGCTCGTTAGTATTACAATAATACTCTTTACGGCGGTCACACATCATCATTGATATGTTAAAAATCGTTGAAGGCCCATAAATAAAGGATGCTGTATTTTGACCCATGCGTTCATATTTATCTGTACTTTGACATGAAGGCGGCCAGCATAAAATGTAAGGAAGTGGGGAGACAGAGGGCCTGAAGTGTCAAGAACGGAACTTAAGAAGAAAAGCCAGGTCGCCAAACAAGTCATCTTTTAGACATGGGAATGGATTACAGGAATGGCCTCTATTTAAAAAAAAAAAAAAAAAACACTCATACGCATTAACAATGCAAACATGAACAGCGGCCTAATATGCAATATATGAAGAGCAAACAAACAGCAGGATCAAGAAAACTAGAAAATTAAACAAACATGCAAAACAAATTCTATAGGACAAAAAGGACTAAAACTGCAATGGTTTGCATACAAAACAAGAACAAACGCAAGAACAAACAACGACAAACGACGAAGACGACAAAACAAGACAACGACACTGTCGATTACAACCCCCCGACTGACTTGGATCGTTCTGGAAAACTAATATTACCGGGACTATATTTCTTAAATTTGGCCACTATCCCAAATACAACAGAGAAAACACTGCAGCAGGTACGTGTGTGTGTAGGTGTGGCAACTTGTTCACAGTTAACCGACATGTCCAATACAACAGAAACGCTGAAGCAGGTACGGTTTTGTTGTTGTAGGTGGGACCTGGTGCACACAGTAATGGACATATCCAATACACAGAAAACACATTGTTTCACTCTTTTACCTTGCCAGCTACGCAGCGTAATCGTGTGTGTAGGTGTGGTTACATTGTTTTCACAGTTTCTGGTGCAAAATCGGCCTCACTCCCTCGAGGAAAGTTGGTTGGTTGTTAACAGTTCTCCTGTAATGACAATAGTGTGAATTTTTTTATTGCTGTGAACCTACCGGTAACACGCGGGTACAACTTCCTAACACATTTACATATTTAAATTACTAGAAAAGAAAAAGATGAGTGGCAAGATTGCAGTTAGTGACAAATATGACCGAGTCTTCCATCTATGTACACACACACACACACACACACCACACACACACCACACACCCACACACACACACACACAAGGGATAAGTACAGAGCACCAGTCCAGCCAACTACAGAGAGCCTTGTAGTGTTGCAATGACTGCAAGACAAGAAATATGAATATAAACAACAAAGATTGCCTTAGGTCTTAGATTGTAGGGTAAAATAGGGGGGGTGTGATAAGCATTTCATATCTGTGTGGTAGGACCTTATCATAACTAACAGGTATGCTGTTTGAGTGGGTGGAATGGGAATAATATAGCCTTCTCCAAATGATCTTACAGCAAGCTTCTATGTCTACAAAGGGTGGAGACATCTCCAATGGGGGGAAGCTGCACTAACATATAACTCTGTCATGATACCTGAATTTCGAAACCTGATTGTTTCTCCTCAGTTGACCGCGGCTAAGTTTTCCTCCCCCCGTAATTGACTTACTTGCATTTCTGTTTTAAGAAGAATGCGCTATCCCAGAATAAGAAGTAACAAAAGGCCTGGTAGGAAATACCATTGTATGTTTGGCTGCAGTTTAAAAAAAAAAAAAAAAAAAACCAAAGAGTGGCACCAAGAAGCAGAAGAAATATCCATTTAAAAGAGCAAAACAAGCTACATTTTTTCTGTGAAAAGTAGTAGAAAAATACAAGATATCCTCTTAAACACAGTGCTGAGGGCCGTTTCTTGGAATGAATTCCGCAACGGGACTAAATTACAATAACTAATTACATTCCAAGGATACGTACGGCACCATTCCCAGCAACTTCAGAGCAGCTTGGTGTTGCAATGACTGCGTCAAGAAATATTGAATTATAAACAAAGCTGCGCTTCTTTATGTCTTGATTGTAGTAGAAATAGCTCTCGGTCATTCGTTTTACCAGTAGTGCTCCCAAGGGTTTCGGCCATTAAGAATTTTATGTAGGCATTTTAGTGTATTTATTTATATAATTATATATATATATAATATAGTAATATTATATCTATACCGTAAAATACCGAGATTAGGCATCTCGGAGTAACACCACACCCTACTACTTTGAGGATATACGGTGCGAAGGGGTGAAATACCTTGTACAAGCCCACAGCCGACTTTAGACAGTGGAATGAAATGAGGCATGTCTTGATACAGAATCAAACAGGAAACAAAAGCAGAAAGATTCAAAGTAAGCAGAAAAAAGATTCATCCTGGTTGGACCTTCAAATCTTTAAAATAGAAAACGAAGGGGTTGTTGCATCAGAAGAACTACATCTGGCTGGTGCTCTGATATTTGGATCAAGAACGAGCAGCAGGAAGGGTTTGTTCGCAACAAAGACCTCAAAATCAGAGCTTTAGGAATAGAAGGTAAGTGTGTATGCATGTTTGTGTGTGTGTGTGTAAACAAGTTGCGTGCGCGTGTTGCGCGTGTGTGTGTGTGTGTGTGTGTGTGTGTGTGTGTGTGTGTGTGTGCGTGCGCGCGTGTGTGTGTGTGTGTGTGTGTGTGTGTGTGTGTGTGTGTGAGTAAAAGTTCAGTGGTATTTCAAAACATCACGGATCTTTGCACAGATTGGTAAAGGCACGTGAAAACGGATTATGTTGATTCTGCTCTCTTTTGCAGGTCTTTGCAGCTGGATGGGTTCGTTGCTTCAGACATGTGGGTTCAACGCAGGAAAAAGGCGCCATGGCATATTCAACACAAAGAAGCACCTCCATCAGCCAGAAGGTGTCAGGGATTTTCGGGATCTGCTCTTTATTACCGGCGTGCTGTACTGATGCTGCGGAGGAGGCCATCACTATCCCTTGAACTGCATCATGAACATGGACCAAAACAATGGTGAGATTTGATATGCTGCCTCAAAGGACAATGACAGAAAAGGTTGTCGTCAGGTCAGAACAAACGACAACGAGAGCGGAAAAACGGGGCTTCACTGTAGCCTTGTTTGTTGCAGCAGACGGGACAAAGTTCCCAGCAATGATCATCTTCAAGGAAAGAAATGGCCTGATCCCTCCACGGGTCTATCAACAGCTGCAGGTGCCAGATAACGTCCGAGTTCATGCCACGAGGAATGGGGTGGATGACTCGAAAGGCTCTGCTTGTGTGGGTCAGGCGAATCCTGGGCCCAGCAGATGACCAGCGATTGTTGGTACTGGATAGCTTTACCCGGCTCATGCACCCAAGAAGTGGGAGAACCTGACCCTACAAGAGTGCAACGTGCAACGTGGGTGTACATTCCTGGGGGCTGCACCCCTCTCGCCCAACCAGTGGACGTAAGCGTCACAAAGCCTTTCAAAGATGCCATGCGTGACAGCTGGGTCACCTGGATGAGACAAGACCGTCCACTGACAGCCGCGGGCAATCTGAGGCAAACCAACTCGACAGGACGTCATCAGCTGGGTGGGCAGAGCTGGGACAGCATCAGACCTGACATCTCGTGGACTGCCTTCAGAGAGATGTGCTATCTCCAATGCCATGGATGGCTCGAAGATGCTCAGACTCTGCAGTGGTTTCCAGAGGACATTGGGGAGGCTGAAGATGCTCATCAACCAGGGAGGGGAGAAAGAAGAGGAAGGGAGAGAGACGAAGAAGACTTCTTGGGATTTGACTAGGGTCACTGACAATTCATGCAATCTGACTAAAGAAGAAAAGGAGTTAGCTAGATTAGAAAAGTGACTTTTCAATTTTTTTAATGAAGGACAAGTCATTGATTTGTCCATTTTTTTTGTTCAGACAATCCCTGAACAGAAAAGGACAAATGATTTTACTTTTTTATGAAAGATAAATCATTGTTTTTCCCATACAGTATTTTTTGTTCGGACAATCTTTGAAGAGAAAAGGTCAAGTGACCTTTTTTTAACGAAAGATAAATCATCATTGATTTTCCCCATATTCTTTTTCAGGCAATCCCTGAAGAGAAAACCTTTATAAATTGAAATCATTATACCACTGTGTCTGTTGCTCTCTGTATAGCTCTCTCTATAGTTGCTGTGTGTGTGTGTGTGTGTGTGTGTGTGTGGTGTGTGCGTGCGTATTGTGCGTTGATGGATTGAGAAAGCATTCTGGATGTAACATGTTGTATAGTTTCCTTTATGGGTAATAAAGTTCCATGCGGAGGGGGTAAATACCGTGTATAAGCCCATCCCCCTCTTTGGGCCTTAAACTGTGCAAAGGAGGGATGAGCTTATACTCGGTATTTATTCCTCAAGTGGGTTAAACACTTATGTCTATTTTACGAAGATGTGGGTGTAGTTGTAAAACACATAGATCCAATTCCTTTTAATAGCAGAAGATGAGAGATTTAAAATGAATGACACGAGGCAAGAAAATGGGGACAATTCACAATTGAGTACATGAAGATTTGTTTCTGAGGATATCCATATGCTAGGCCCGCCTGTAGGGAGCAATGACAGACGTATTTTGTCCCATATGTTTATTGTGTTTGAACCTGTATGGGATTTGTTTAAATAACAGGAGGAGTTTTCAAATTTTGCAGTTGACGGAGAAAATTAGTGTGTATTATTAGTATTTAAGAGACACGTTGATTCGTGAGCGATGATGTGTTGTAAGTTGAGAAGCTTTATTGCATTGATGTATGCTGTTGAGAAAAGGGCAATGAGAAGCAGGAGTAAGATGAATGTAGAATAGAACCTTTGCATTTAAAATCATTCACGGGTTGACATCCTGATCCTGTGGCGGTCCACATATCGGAACTGTGAAAAGAGATCAACAGGAAACGTGTGTTTCTGCAATGTAAAGGGTGACCTTTGACATAGGACCAACCCTTTTCAGGACAAGACTGTATCACTACATCAGTTTCATCAATCTCGTATGTGGACACGGCGCCCCAGCCATCACACAGGTGAACTCTTGTGGAGAAGGTGATAGAAATGCTTGACACATTGAACAATACCAGTGCATTGAACTTTGTTCACAAGTCCAATGTTCGTCTCTCCATTGAACACAGTCAGAGACTCACCCCCATTACATTTCGAGTGTCAGACAGGAAGACAGTTTTACAGCCACTCCGATGCCACCGCGATAATAGAGTCGTCAGGACAAGGTTCTTCAGTTGTCCATCATTCCATTCCTGTGCGTAAAGTAACCTGTACCATCAAGGTCAATGTGAAATCGCTGATTCATCTTTGCACCTCTATAATGAATTGCTCAGTATGGGAACACAGTAGCGCCAAGTCTTGTTGCTGGCAACTAGCCATCTCTCGGAATCATCAACCCACAAATCAGAGTGCTCATTACCAACGCTGAACTGTGTAGAAACACACACTGACCGTTAGAACAAATGAAAAGCTTTTGAACGACTGACAGCTTAGATGGACCACAAATGACCCCTCATTCACTATTGTAACAAAATGACTCATCACTCTGTCGGGATGTCCTGTACACTAGACTGTCAACACATAAAAGTGTAAGTAAGTAACGTGACATCATCATCTTACAAGTGAAAAGGCATTGACATGTGCAACATTTCACATTTCTCTCCAGAAGGTGGCAACATTCTCGTCCTGCTGCTCAGCCCCAGCACTGGCATTCAGGGAAACTGCCAGACTTGTTGAGGGTGATAGGAGTGGGGAGTTCCCACAAAGTGTTCTCCCACGTGATGCCAGAGGGTCACAGTAGATATGAAAGGTAGGGATGATAGCCACTGGGCTGGCACAAAAGCAACAAACCTCTGCCTTGTGTGTGTGAAAGAGGACCGGGGTGGGACTGTGACTGGGTCCGTACAGCTTGGGGAGGAACCACACTAGAGGCTTGTAGTTTGGTTTCCACAATAGCACAAGCGACTTAACCTGTAAAAACGTAATCTAACGGTGATAGTCACAGTTATGAAGCGCAAGCAGGTCGATGACACCAAAACACCACCATTTTTCTCCCTGAAACGACCAAATGTACGGTCGTAAATCCGAATGATTTCATATTGTAGATCATAGTACTAGTCAGACCATTTACGGAACTGACTTATACCTGAAAGGGCACAAAGTACGGCCAACCTGTCATGTTGTAAACACACAAGTTAGCTCGAAGAAAAAATAATTTCTAAAAATTCTTAGGGAGTCTTCACATTTCTTCTCTAAGATTTTACAGTCGCAATTTCCTTGGCCAGATTTTCTGCATTGATAGGGATGAAATACATGATCTATCGATGTTGGTCTTAACACCAAGACAAGTTTGAAACATTTTGTTTGTTGAAGCCACCATCCCCTGACAGCCCAGGACTGCTGAAGGGACAGTGTTCGGTTTCATTCCGTCCTTTCACACTCTGTCTTCAGATGCCACTGCAGGAAGGGATGAAATGTGGAGTAATTAGTCACAGAGCAGTTTGAGCAACCCACTGGGCAGAGTATAAGGATGGCCAGCCAGAGACACAGAAAGTAGAGAAGACCATTTTGAAAAAGAGCTTGGGCATGTTGGTGGAGTGCATCCTGAAAAGGAAGCAAGACGCGAAAACAGGGACGCTGGGTGTGGACCGCGATCGAGTACACCAGACCCCAGCAAGGGTGTTAACTGTGGATGGGATGTGTTGTGTTTCCTGTATGTGGGGTTCCTGGTCACGTCGTCCCTGTTTCACCACTAATGGCGGGTAAAAACCAATAACGCAAGTTATAGGACTGCTGAACACTAACCATGATGACACACTGAGAATGTAGAGAAGTGAGTTAGTATCACAGTTCTTGCTGCTGTGACAAGGAAACTCTCCCCATATCCATTATTGGTTACGACAAATAAATATCCGGAATATTCATTTGATGCATTGTTAGGAATGACATTGTATGATTCAATGCCTTGAAAACTGATCGTAGCAATTGGTTTTGTTCGTCATCGGGATATCCACATTGAATTTCCGTCTGACTGAAATAACAGATCTTGGGAAGACCCTGACAACCCACGCACATCCCACTTGGGCTTCAGAAAAGAAAATAAATGTAGGAGTTATCATGTCACATTTCCCAATTCCCCCCCCAACAGTTCCCGTCGCTGCAGTTCCCGAGAAGCCAGGTGTTGAAGGCGAGCCAGCCCGCCAATACATACCCTGTGTCACCCTTATGTGCAGGTTACAGAAAGGCCGTGGGATCCCCCATTTCACGCACGTTACAACCACTCCAGGTCTGCTGTAAACCTGTCTACCAGCAACCTTGTCACATATTCAGAGACGTTGTTGCTCAGAAAGTGGTATTTTGGTGTGTTTGTTTCATATTAGATAGTCTACCCTGACTGGACAAGAGTCACTTGATATTGCAAGATGATCCAATGTGTGGATGCCCTTGCGGATGTTTCATGTGGTAAGCACTGCGACCTTGTGATGCCTAGCGAGGCAAAACATAAGGAATCAGGCAAATTCAAACAAATTTCCCCTAGCTTCATTGCAATAGGGAGAGCCAGATGATGGGCAAACAGTTTTGTGAACGGGTAACAAACACTTTTCTTCTATAGTCTTCATTTATTCTACAGGAGCGATTACGCCGCATACAACAGACTGCGTCCTAAGTCATCGAGTACCGAGAGACTTTCTAAGCGGTATCACACCATAGGATCGCGTGCCTCGATCACGTCATCATACAACAGAAATGTGGTCTAGTTTATTACAACAGAGCTGTGATAGTATGTTTACAACATTACGAGACCGTGTCCTATCAGCATATAATCACTTAATCCTACAACAGCATACTGTGCAGACTATCTGTTACATCATCATACAATAGACTTGCGTCCTATTAGGGTCATCGCTACAACCAGCTGCGTTCCAATAGTCCAGTAAGGCAAACATTTATCCTATTACAAAACCTGCTTCCTGGTATTTTTCGTCCTCAGACAACAGACTGCGTCCCTATGAGGGCCGTCCTGAGACGAAAGGACCCAGGTTGAGGGACCCTGCGTTGACTGGGGCGCTGCGTGCCCAGGAGACCAGACTGCGTTTCTGTCCTGCTCACTAACCGTGCTTCTGGATTCCCGCCTTGCGCTCTGTCAACTGGGCCGTAAGTAATAAGATAGGTGTCCCTCGGCATGTGCTTTGTTGCCCTCCTTGGCGCCGTTGTTGACCCACCCTAGGCTATCGCTCGTCCCAGGTGTCTTTTGTGTGCTTGTCTCCGGGCCCGGCTACGTGTTCATGCCCCTCGTGTTTAGGGTACAGGTCCGCGCGTGCATTTCCCGCTGCCCCCCTCAGCCCTGTCGCTCGCGCTGCGAGGCTCGCTTGTTTTTTTTCTTATCCCGGTATCGTGCGCTTGTGTCGTTTTTGTTGGCCCGTGCTTTTTTCTACCTTTGGTCCTACCCCCGCTTGAGTACCATGCGTCTTGCTGTTGTACCGGTTTGCGCTCGTCGTATTGTTTTGGGTACCTGCACATTGATGTTTGTATCATGCCGCCACCTTCTGTCTATTCAACTTGATAACTATGCTTTGAATGACTTCATACCCCCGTTAGTCGCTGGCCTTGGTGATTTGTTTTGTCCTTCCTTTCCTCTTAACCGCGGCGCACGTTCAGGTGGCGACCGCCCAGGCGAAAAACGATGGAACGAAGATGAGTCACAAGGACACCAGACACGCGCCTAGCACGTTTCGACCTATTAGGGTCGTACTTCAAGGAGTACGCGAAGGGCGTAGGCAGACGAGAGTCGCAACACAGCGAAAGTGTAGGTGAAGGCTATTGGATCCGCATTGCTGTAATCACAGTTCAAGGTAAGGAATGACGTTTGAATGAGAACGAGAATCTAGTGGGAAGATGAGAACAGCATCTTTCTTCATTCAATGTCTCCTTAGGATATGTATGAATTGATGCCTTAAATATATCATTTGAACTGGTGTCTATCATTCTGATTGGTATGAAATAGCTAAAACTTCTCTGCATTTACTTCCTCCCCGCTTCCTCATTCTATATTCGCATTAAACAACAGTGAGTTTATACCGTAGCGGTTGATTTGGGGCAGGAGTGCGCAGGGTAGTCGAGTTTGCGATTCAAGCCATGTTGAGTTTGGCTTCATTGGACTCCTCCCGTTTTGTTCTGCCAGCCCCCTTCTTGTGCTTGAAGAGCCCTTATACATGAAGGGAACCATGGATAGCAGAATTCAAGGGCCGTATAACTACAGAAGTGTATAAAGTTTAATCCCCTCTCACAAGGGACTGGGCAATACCCAGCCGGATGACAACACCCCCACACAGGTCCAACTGGGAAAACAAGCAAAGGAACTTTGTCTACGGCAAACAGTGACCCAGGAGGCCGGGCTAGGTCATGCCTGTGAGACTTTTGGTCGTATTTATCTTGAAAAATTCCTCCTGTATTGCCAGTATATATGGCAGCTTGAACAGCACGAGTAATATTGAACGAATGAAGTAGACACGATGAGGAGGACTTACGAGTCTTCTTTTCAAATCTTGCTTCGTGGACGGGTATAGCGGAATTACCCACGCTGACTGTTGGACTGTAGACAAAGAAAAGGCATGCTGTGACAGCATGGGGACCGGACCCCCGGGCAGCAAGGCAACGAAAACCACCAAACAGGACCAACCAGCTTCAACACACAGGCACAGCCTCGCTGACATTCTCCCAAATCGCAAGCTGTGAACGGAAAATTGATTCTCTTCCCTTCTTAGGAAGGACCAGAAAACGATTACAGTTTGTGAGTCAGCCATGCTGATGAGAGCTGAACCTTCACTGGACAAAAGACACAGAGAACCGGCCAACCTTTGCAGGCATATGTCTTTCATGTGAATCAACATGCAGAAGCGGCAACCCGGAACTGGCTCATCAGCCACTCCGCTGCATGCAATGTAGAACCACATCAGCAGTAGCCAGCGTAAGGTTGAGGATACCCCCTGTATCCCGTGGACACAGTCATGCTCCTCGACAGTGCTAGTTTGCTAGAGCAACAAACGAACATGGCCGCTGACCCCGACAGACCTGCGCAGCCGAAGTACTCCGTCAGACCATGATGTAGTAACGTCTGTCACAGAAAGAAAGCTCGTCTTTGGGGCACTGCAAGACCCGTCATCTAAACTAGCTGCCGCGAATTTAGTGACAAACTCTTTTGTCGTTGTCTGTGCGCCCCCACCGCCGATGATACCCAGTATCTGTGACCCTTATGATCCATGTGGGCCCATACGAACCCTGGGCTGCTCCATCAACAGTTCCTTAAGATGGGTGTCACCCGACATCCCTGTGGAATGATGGTTTGTATTTTTTTGTAAGAGTGGTACACTACTGTAGTTGAGGACTCTGCGTGTGAAACATGGCCGAACAGACTCGGGCCTAACCACCGTCAGAGCACCGGAACGACTGACAGAGTACCGACCGCCGGCTTATGTGCTGAACACACACATGATGACCAGTGTTAGAGGGAGTCCGCATGGGATTAGGCAAGTGCTACTAGTTGTCAACTGTTCCCCCACAGAACAGCAGTCATATCACATGTCAATTGTTTCAGTCCGCTTCGCTGCATGCGCTGTGTATTTGACCGCGCTACGGACGTATCCGTCATTTAGAGACCCACTTCCCTCAGTCAGACCAGCTTGTTCACCATGATAGCCATAGCCTGGCTGCCACATCAGACCGTGTTTTACTTTTTTTGTTAGGAATACTTTCGGTGCCATTCATTTACCCCTAGCGGAGGTATTGCGGAACTGCTCTGAGCAATGGCTCGCCGATTCTTTAATAAGGCCCACCGCCTGTGGTCCTTGACACCGTGATCGCCACGGAAACTTGTGTCCCAACATATTTTTCATTCTTAATCCTTGCATGGACAGTCGACCGCTTCAGCAACACCTTCATGTGTGTAGACACGTTGTGGATTTGCTATTATCCCCCGCTTATGTATAGGACTTCCCCTACCAATTCATGTCCTTTCCACAGCCCTTATTCTTCGTCGCCGGTCCATATCTTCAGTGGAACCACTTTTTTACATTTTGTTTGTTGTCGACAGCGCATGTTTCTGCGGATAGTCATGATGTTACAGGCAAGTAATGTCGGTGGTCAGGCCGGCTGTTGGTCACATTACATTGTCCTGAGTCAACCCTGTCTTCTCTTGGCAATCCACAATGTTGACCCCTACAGAGGCAGGGGAGGCGCAAATGGATGTGTTTACGCCATTTATGGTTTGTATGACGTACAGCTGTGTTTCCGAAGGAGTTCTTGCCTTACTGGGTTGAGTCGTGTTATTTGTATACCCCTTACTGTCGACTTTGTTAAAGTTATCTGACATTTTAGTGCCATGCGACACGTGCAGTATACCCACACAGGATGTGACACAATGATGCATCACTGTTGTTTGACAATCGTTGTATGGATTATATGCACATCAAGGAGTATGAAACCGCTCCTGGGTGATGGCATACTGCAGGGAAAAAATGTGGGTATCCACACGTGGCGGCATTTCGGGAAAATCTACAGGGGGGGGTGCCCTTGTGTGGGACAACTGCTGATGGCAAAAGGGACCAAGAGGGGGGGGGCTAGGCTCTTGCCCCCCCCTCCTGCCTGCTGCCACCCCACACCGCAGCAATGTAGTCCTGCAGGCCCCTTATCAGCGCTCAATAGCATTCGTGTTCCCCACGCGTGCTTCATCTCCGGCAAACATCACCCCGACTGAGGGTCTTCGTTCCGTGCCGGGTTTATCTTCTGAAGTGAGCCGCCCGCCCGGTCGTATGTTGAATGCATCAAACTGTTTACGGCTTGTGAAGTTTTTTCCATGTTCTGACTGTATATACTACAATTTTGTCTTATCTAGTTTGGATAAACCCTGCCGGACCCAATGCTCCCGACACGCCCTATTTTTATGGACCGCGTTCACCGTCGATGCACCGATTTACCTGCGTAACCGATGATGATAGCAGTTTTCATCCCCCCCTTCCGTTTTTGACCTTAGTTTTTCTGACCCGTACCATAGGGGCAGTGCGACCCATGATCATGGAAGCTGACATCCAAATCCTACACCCCAGCATGTTTCCTCCCAGTAATCCCACTGTGTGTATATTTTTTACCCCCAATGCTCACCCCTCCATACCACCCGAGGGGTGTCGGTGCCGCTCCTCCCCCGCACGACAGTGCTCCTCAATGGGTTTGTCAAGTTTCTCCCCCTATCGCCTCCGCCACAGGCGCTCCCCAGCGCCATAGCCTGTTTTACACCTGGCTCTCATGCTCCTTGCCCGTCAAGCACTGTGCCAGGGCCCAGGTCCTGCTTCCATCCCGGCCCTCCTCACAAATCTGTTCTCCAAGGTGCTCTTCAGTGGTGCGGCCCCTGGCATCCCTCGTCTATTCGGCACCGTTCCCGAAAATCCCCTGGGCTCCTGAGGCGGCTTACTTCTGGCCGCCAGCGGCCGAACCGTCGTAATCGCCCTGTTCATGGCTCCCCGTGATTCTTCTGCCTCTATGCTCTCAGTTGGTCCTGGCGTTGTGTGCCGCTCTGTGCCAATACCCCCAGGATGCGCGCTCTTCATTCTTCAGTTTGCGCTTCTGGAAGTTTCCTTTGCGGCATTCACCACTGTGCCTGAGCTTCCAGTGGCCCTCCCATCCCCCATCGGTCCTGGGGTGGCCCTCACTCGGGATGTCTGTTTTGGTGTGGACATCCCAGTTCCATTTCCCACATGAAGTCAGTTTGTTTTCGCCCCCCCACTCCCATTCCCTCTCCCCTGTCTGTCGCCGGACCGACGGCCGCTGTCCTTACACCCGCCCGGGTCGGCTTCTGTTGGTGATGTTTGTCTTTGGGCCGCTCCCGCGCTATGACCACGGTGTTCATGGAATCTGACAACAACATCACCTCACGGGAAACTCCAGACGGGCATGGCCCAAGTAGTTGCTACCTAACATGCCACCCTATTGCATAATTTACCACGCAACACCTGGGGTAAAGTTGAGGCACCTATTCACATCACTCACCCCACACGCCACCCCAGGCCAAAGGCCCCCGGCCCCAGCCCCACATCCAGACGAAATGTCGCGTCTGGAATCGTTACACGCCCGTCACATTGTGTTGGTGGTTTTCTCTGTGTGGGCCCAATCATCTGGGCCGAGGTGTCAATGCCTTCCTATCAAAGTTGTTCCTCCAAGTCGGCGTCCCGGCAGATCGTGTTCTCGTCGGATCCTCTCTTCACTGGAACATCAAAGCAAATTACTAGTGGTGCAAGAGAGATCGGCCCACAGTTGCGTGACCCCCTGCACCTACTAGTTCTACAACACTTAACTGCCCCACAGACAGCGGTGAAAATTACTTATTCATTAGTTATCTCCATCGATGTGAAAACCATGCTCGACCGAACTTAACTTTTGGTTGGAGAACGTTAGCAAGTTTTTTTAAAGTGTCTGTTACTCAGAGGTTTGTGCTTCCTGTGGAAGGCAAATACTCAGGTCCCTCGTTCAAAATTGCTCCACCACATACGATAAGGATTAGCGTCTGTGTTTGGGATTTAACTAAGAACCGCTTATGTTATAATCAAGCTATTCGTCAGTTCCTGGGCTGACTATCATTGATATAGAAACCACGTAAATTTTTGTGATTGTGTCTCCTGCCGATTGACCATAGTTACCGGCCGTAAACAAACGTCTGACTATAGCGGCATGTACCCGGTAACGACAGATGCGAAACACGACATTTAATACGAATCGATCCTACTGTGGTAAATTTATCTACTATGATATAGTCGCTGTGTCGCTACCATTGAACATGAAATCACACAATTGGCGTGGAGGAATTTTCACTTTCGCTGGGTTGTTGTGGCGGGTGCTTGTCAGGATTCTTTTCGCTACTGGGCGGTTCAGGACAGTCGGACTGTTTGGGTTTGTTCCATATCGACTGTTCAACAGTGCACGACACCATCGCTGTCCATGTCAGTCTGACTCGCGGACTACGGCGAAGCCGTGGATATATAGAGCCTTGAGGAGCTGTCAGAGTTTCCATGCTATTGACCGCGGAAGGTTTTAAAATATCCGTTACTTATATCCATCAATTTTCGCTCTCAAATGATATCGCCCCCCATTTTCCTCTTTACTAACCGCACCTCTGTATTTAGTATATTATTTTCCCCTTTGGCCTTTCCTCCTGGTTTGATTTTATTCACCTCTTCATTTTTCAGTGCTTTCCTCTGTTTTTTCTATTGTTCTCCTAATCTAATCCCTCCTGGACCTGTTCTTTCCCCTTCTTTCACACGTTACAGCTTAGGTGGAGTTTTGGGCGGAGGGGGGTGTAGAGTGGATAGGGGGTTCTTAGCCTATGAACAGATGACCTTAGGGAGCGAGTGTGAGGTGTAACAGGCAGGTAGTATGACACTATTTGGGTTTTTCGTGTGGTTGGGACGCTAACTTTGGGTGGGATTCTTCATGGATTCCTCAAGCCCTGAGGTCAAAGACTGCTATGAGTGAGGGATTCACATTTTATATCGTTTGCCGTAAGTTTTAGTTTTTCAACAACGATTTTTTCCTATCTCCCACAATTCGTTTTGTTTTTGTAATTGCTACTGCATGTTCGCTGGCAATGGTTTTGGGGGTGCTGTTGGATTCTTTTTCAGAACACCCTTGGCGATCGGCTAAACCACTCTAGAAGTTATGGACTGTGTTTGTGTCACTTATTCTGACGCCAAGAGCACCAGGACAACAATCCCGCCGTTGTCTCCCCTGGATGAGTTCTGATTGTTCAGCGGACGGAAAAGGGCCTCGGAGGGGGGGCAGGCGATTCCAAGGGAAATACTTCAGAGATGCAAAATTTCGAAATTAGGGTAAAAGCTTGTTCAGGTATCCCACAATTGAAAGAGACAAAACTGCATATATGCATATAGGCCATAGAGAATATAAATTAGGAAATGTGCACAAAAGTTGGCGGGCGGGGGACTGGGGGGGCGGGGGGCTTGAGTGTAACGATGAAGTATTAGATGTTTTTCAGAGATGACCAAATGTAGCCATGAGGTTGCGTAGGGAGAAAGAAAACTGATTGGACCAGAGGTATCGTTGTCATAGTAATGGAGTCATTAACAAGATTCCTCATCAGAAAGTGTCCAAAATTTTGTAAAACGACAGTTTAGATCAAAATTCCAACGATGAAACGAAAAAGGTGACTTGCTCAGGGGAGGCGTGTGCTGTCAGTCATTTTGTATAGTCGCAAGCCTGTGTGGAAAAGATCCTAGGCATGCCATATACGGAATGAGAGCTGATGGGTTTTACTTTCTAATGTGCATTTTCGGGTTCTCCCGTTTTCCCAAAACTTTTTGTGAAATCAAGAATTATTCAAGGTCTGTTTGATGGACATTGAAAATGGCGAAAAAAAATTAATTGTGCAAAATGCGAGTTTAGAGGGAAATATTGGCTTCTAGGCCCCATTACGGCTGTAACAAATAGAATACATTTAATTTTGTGACTTCAGCGACGTATACACAATTATGTAGGTTCTGAGGTACTCGTATTTTTGATGAGTTTACCACAAATATGAAGATTCATCCAATCAAGGGATGTATGTTGGAAGGTAACTCTTGAACAAAAACAATTTTGTCAATGACAGGTAACCAAGAAATGTACCATCACGCACCTGGCTACATCATCATTTAAAATGAGCTTAGTTCAGCAAATTCAAAAGTCACAAAAACTTAATTGGAAGTGCAAGCTATAAAATGCACGTCCACTACTTCAAAAGTAGGAACACCTGGATCATCTTTTTGGTTTATGCATGATGCGTACAGTTAAAGTACATAGATTGTGAGTTTTTGTGTGAAAACCTAAAAGGTCAACCGAATTGCATATCCAACCTGTTTTTTCTATAAGGAAAACATTTAAACTGGTAACAGACTTTGTAAAAAAACGGCAAACTAATAAAACAGGGAAAGTACGCAATGAAACAATTCCTGGGAGAAAACAGTGAATTGCTGACGTATCATGAAGAACAGACTCTGAATTTCTGGTTGACTTTGTAAGATTTTATGGCCCAATGTTCTCAATTATGAAGTCTGTTAGAAAACTGGAATAAAAAAACCAAATACGAATAATTCCAGTGACCTGGACATGCCCAGAGCGTTAAGACTAGTTTAGAGAGTACATCTAGGATCAACTCCGTTCTATATGTTTTTTCTACAGAAAGGAATCATACCCCGATTGTTGTAAAAAGTCACAAAACTGAACGTTTCTTATTCTATGGAAAAAGTGATTCTTTAGAAAAAAAAAAAGTCATCAAATCGCTGAGGTATGTATGTTATAAAATGGCTTCAGTTTCAGATAGCGATAGTTCATAGAATTATCACAAAACCATGTTGGTTTTCAATGCGAACGGTTGTTTGTCAAACACCTAATAAATGCCTATGAACTATTCTAATCTGACGGACGTAAGTGTGTTGTTTCGAAAAACATTCTTTCAAATATTTGTGTTGGGTTGTTTTACGTATTAGGTTTTTTACTAGCCTGCTTGAAAACAAATAATTTCCCCATGAAAAATGGGGAAAATGAGTTTGTAAACAGTAAGATGTCACGTGAGTTTGCTTTTTTGTTAATGTGACCATAACATCATGTTGCTGCTACAACTTTGACTTCATCTGATGTTTGCCAACTGTACTGATCTAATGTTGAAAAACGGAAATTTTTCTAGCATAATTTTGGCATTCAGAAACAGCTGAATGCAAGAGGTGGAAGTGGGGAATAACTGCAACATCCATGGAACCAATAGTCTGCCCAAACTCGGCTAACAGATTGCAGGTATTGCAACACGATCGTTCACAATGCTCTGTAGATGATAGCAATCGTCTTTTTGCTCTCAAGGCGTGGGGGATATGAATGCGCAGTACCACAGGTTTTCAGTTATTATGCTGCTTTTTGCCCAGATGTACACACCAATCTGTTCTGTTACCCCATTTACGTTAACTGTTTTAGCCTTTTCTGGAAATTGATGTATGCGTCATCTTTTGTTCATTGATGTTACCTGTTAGGTTCTAACCCATTACTAAAGTTGTATGATAAAAAAACTAGATAAAAAACAAGTGTTTATGAACACATACGATCAGACAAGTTTATTGTTGAAATCACTAAAGATGAAATAATCCGAGACGTTTTTACAAGAATGCATGAAATTGAATAAGCCAAGGAAGGCAAGGACATATGACATATCACAACCACACATTACCCTCCCACGCGGATACTTTAATGCTTGTCTGTCTGTATTTATGTCTGGCGTAAAGAGAGGAGTCTGTCTGTAAGACGAGGCTGCTCTGTCATCTTTTTTTAATTTTCTTGTCTTGCCTGGCCGTTCTTCTTTATTCTTTTTTCTTTCTGTTTATTTTTTTAGTATTTCTTTATTTATGTAGTTACTCCTGGTTTTTTGATGTTCAATTTATCAAAACAGGCCCGTGTATTGTGTCAGCCCATTCCAACAATGAAGGTTAAAAATGTCACAGAAAGGTTGACCCTCAGCCGAGGCCATAATGATGATAAATTGTTTAACTACGGGAATTAATACATAGACTACCAACAGCATAAAATCAACAACAACAAAAAAAGAAACACTAGGAGGACGGCCTCTCTCGCATTGTTCAGCATGGTCAATGCAGCCTGAAACCAAGATTGCATACATATGGGTATATCAAACATTCATAGCAAAGGGACATCCGCACACACAACATTGTGCAGCTCAGTTTGCCCTGAGGTGACAAGACTTAGAGATGATAGAGATTGCCCACCGCACACAACATTTAGAGACAGTTTTTGAAGACACCGTTAAATGGAGATGTTGCAATTTAATAGAAAAGAATACACATTTGCATCACAATGGGGGGCTAGTTGCTTTTTAAGTTTTTTTTTGTTTGTTTTTTTTTTGTCTTATGGCATTCTGCAGTCGTCCTGATGTACATTGCGTTGTTACATGCCACGTATATAGTGTCCTTGACCCGCCAGTGGCCCTTGCTGTTGTTGTTCTAATTGATAGGCAGCCCATCAGGAACATCTTTCTGCCTTTTACTCAGGGGGCTGATCGATGCACACTTAGTCAGCGCCAGCTGTAAATTTTGGTCCTAGAAATTCCCTCCCGGCAACCTACAGTGTACAGCCAATCTTGTTCCTTGAGGACGACCACTAACAGATTTTGGGATCTGTTGGACCACACGATCCACATCCGGGACCCTCAGCGTAGCACACTGGCCAAAGGACAATGGCCTAAGCAGGTGTTCCGTGCTGCTGCCTTAGATTGTCCTCGATCAGCCGAAGCACGGATCTTTTGGAAAGTTGGATCTACTGCTCTGCCTGTGCCTGTGCCTCTGCTTCTGTCTCTGTCTCTGCTTGCTGTCTGTAATCCGTTAATCGCTGTCTGATCTAAGCTCTGATGTGCTGCTTCTGCTTCTGTCACTGCATCTGTCTCTGTCTCTGCTTCTGCCTCTGCCCCTGCAACTGCATCTGCCTCTGTCACATTTGATGCCTCAGTAGTAGTTCAGTGTCAGCATTTTCAGCTTCCTTTGACTCCAGAAATGCCTCAAGGTCTTCCTCGGTAAATATCTCACGAAGAGCTGTACTTGGCAGGCAGGATGATGATCCTAATCCAACCTGCGGATCTTGTCCAAATGTAACTTTGAATGGGCTATGGCCGGTTGTTTCATGACGGCTGATGTTAACTTGCCACTGAACAAACTTGAGGCCTATTGACCACTTCCTGCTGTTGTTCTCCTTCATCCAAATGGTCATTTGTCCTGGATGACTCCGTTTAGACGTTCAACAGCGCCCTGGCTTTGAGGATGACGTGGACGTCCAGTCAACAGCTTCAGCTCTGGCCAGAGCGCTGCAAGTTCAGCGATGATGGCATTAACGAACTCCTGTCCGTTGTCGGACTGCAAAAGAATAGCAGGTGCTCCAAATGTCAGAAAACTATATCTAGAAGATTCGCTGCAACCTCTTCTGCTCTTTTTGTTGTAAGTGGACGCAACACGCAAAATTTGCTGAAATGATTTACAAATGTCATGATGTACTTGAAGTCTCCATCCGGTAATGTTTGAAAATTGGATAAGATCGATCTGGCATCCGGGTTCACTACCAGACCCTTTGGAACGTTTTTTTCTGGCTTTTTTTTATGGCAGTGCTCAAGAAGGAAATGTAGAGGTAGCATGCTTTCTCTAGTGTGATGTTTGAGTTCCATTTCCTTTTTCACTTCAGCAATTGTTTTTTTTTACATCCTCCATGGCCAATGTAGCTTCATGGGCTGCTTTTACAATACCAAACTTCTTCTAGAGACGCAACAAACTTGAATTCATCTTCATTTGGATTTTTCTCTTGCGAATCAGTCGGTCAGCATTGCCAACGCGCAGGACTTCGTGTACGTTTCTGAGGTTAAAGTCAAATGTAGACTTGGCTCCATCAGAATTAATCATTAACAAATCCTGTATCAGCTGATCACGCTGGTTGGTGGGTTGGATGACAACATTATCTGCCTTTGCCTTCCAGTGCTTGACGCAGCTTAAGTTCAAAGGCAGCTTGCTCCATAGTGTGCAAAACTAAAACAGAAAAGAGTAAAATAGAGAGGAAAAGAGGCACAGAATCGGAGAGCCGAGCGGAGAGAGACGAAGAGGGAGGCGAGAGACGAGACAGAGACCAGACAGACAGACAGAAAGACAGACAGAGAGACAAGAAATAAAGTCATAGAGAGAAAGAGACAGAGGGGGAGAATCAGGAGAGAGAGAGAGAGAGACAAGGGGGGGTGAGAGAGAGAAGACAGACAAGGGAGGAGGAGAGAGAGAGACGAGGAAGGAGAGAGAGAGATGGAGAGTGTGGGAGAGAGAGAGAGGAGGGAGAGAAGAGAAAGGAGAGAGAGAGAGACTCAGTAAGAGAAAGGTGAGACCAAGGAGAGATATGGAGAGGGAGACGAAGACAGACAGAGAGAGACAGAGAGAGAGAGAAAGAAGAAAGAGTGAGGAGAAGAGGGGGACAAAACAGAGAATCTCAATAGCGCACTAGAGAGAGAGAGGAGAGAGAGGGGGGAGAGACAGACCGAGAGAGAGAGAGAGAGGAGGGGGGGAGATAGAACAGGTAAAGAGAGGCAGACAGAGACGGAGGAGAAAGGGTGAGAGGTGGGAGATGTTTTTCCTCTGACACTGAATGCTCAAATGCTTTCAATCAGATGTTTTTTCCTCTGACACTGAATGCTCCAATGCTTTCAATCAGATGTTTTTCTGACTCTGAATGCTCCAATGCTTTCAATCAGATGTTTTTCAATGACACTGAATGCTCCAAATTTTCAATCAGAGTTTTTCCTCTGACACTGAATGCTCCAATGCTTTCAATCAGATGTTTTTCCTCTGACACTGAATGCTCCAATGCTTTCAATCAGATGTTTTTCCTCTGACACTGAATGCTCCAATGCTTTCAATCAGATGTTTTTCCTCTGACACTGAATGCTCCAATGCTTTCAATCAGATGTTTTTTCAATCAGATGTTTTTCCCTCTTGACACTAAATGCGAAAGGCTTTCAATCAGAGTTTTCCTCTGACACAAAGCTGACCAAAATATCAAAAGATGTTTTTCCGATGACCAACGATGAATCAGAATGCTTCGTTCTGTTAAACTTTGTGGTAAACTCGTGTGATATTGGTGATTATTGCTACAAATGAAAAGAAGTAAACCGTCTGGCTCTGTATAAATGTGTGGAAAAGGTGTGAGTTGTGATTAATGGCTCAATGCTCAGTAAGACGGTCTGCACCATAGTTGAGTGGTTTAATTTCCGCAGTTTTTTCTCACTCTAGCGAAGTGAGTTTGTCTGGCTTTCCAATACAGCGTAGCAATTCTAATTCTATCATCATCAGGCCAAAACGCCATTGCCTAATGTTTTTGAAACGTCATTGCTTAATGTGAACTTATGCAAGTAATTTGCATGGGGATTGTAAAGCTTCTGGGCAATAGGGTCTCGCTAAAGTGAACTTAGGGCAAATTAGCTTTGCATAATGTTCACATTCGCACTTATCCTCGTAACACACACATAAACAACACACACACACACACATACACATCACACCACACACACACACAACTTATTTTACAGAAAGAGAAAGAAGAAAAAAGGAAAACTGAACAAACATGACTCTCACTCTAGGTAACACACATTGTTTAGAATACTTGGGGTTGAAACGAAGGGGTAGAAGTAGAAATCTTCCCACTGCGGCTGTGAAGTTTTTGTTGGGCTGTCAAGCAGAAGGCAGCTGTAGTCAGGATCAACTCCTTCGTGGAAGGCCACACTTGCCAATCGTCTGAGGCCAATCATAAACCTTGGCGGAGAACATGTCACCAAGAGTTCTGAGCATATTCGATCAGGATGAATCCAGCGAACCACACGATGGGCCCTGTTCACTACGGGGAGTGTGCGGAGGGGTATGACTAATGACATATCTGCTAGGCGCGTTCAAGTCAGCTCAGACTGACAACACGCAACCCACGGGCACAGTGGGCCAGGAGTAGTGTCAGGAAGTATGCAGACAGAGGAAGATGGTCGTCATATCTGGGAGGGCACACAACCTTCAGCTGGGGCTCAAGCGCCTGTAGTGGGCGCATTAGATATGGCAGCAGTATGGCAATTGTCGTGAGTCATTGGCTGTGTCTCGAACAACACCACTTGGGGTTAGGATGTGGTATGAAGCAAGACAAATGAAGTACGGAAGAGAAAAAGATTGAGTTCATGTATAACACTTCGTGTTTTGGGGGCCTGGCTCTTACATGCCCAGGAATTGGCCGGGAGGCATATTATATATTTGTTTCCAACTTACTTTCTTTCATTTCATTGCATTACCTTTGACCTTTTTGTATTCTTTTGTTTTCAAAAAAGACTGGTGTCACTGAGCGCAACTCGTCGTGGTGCTTTCAAAGTTTTTATTCACTTTCTCTTCTAGCCACCTCTGTCGTCCCTGCATGACATGACCACAGCACCACGTAGAGAAATGGGCTAAGAGCAGAGTGCTGAGTTGGTAACCCAAATCACAACCAGGGCGTCATGGGCGGTTGCTTAATGTTGATTGTACGGCATTTGTTGCCAATGACCGTGACAAAGCCAGAATAAGCCAGCTTGCAGCTGTTCGCGGTCGCCAGTTTTTGCATCAGATGCACAGCAGAATAAACAGACCTATAACTGAGTATCTCAAGGCATAGATTTCTGAATTTAGGGTGTTTGTCTGTAAATCACTCAAACTGGCCCTCCCAGATGGCGCACCGGTTTTATGGTAGCCCCCGCCACCCCTCACCCACCACCGCACCCGCACCGTTGATTATAAAGCAGCTCACGAAAATAACAGTGCCCAATGAAGTTTTGACCATCGGAATTCTTGATTACATCTGTGGTGATAAATAATGGCATACGAACACAGACCTGACTGACCTTGAACTCCCCACTGTGACGACCCAGGAAGAAATGGTATCAAGGATATCATGGTTCTCAGCACACCATGGCACTATGATCGCTGCTGTCAGCGGACACTCTGCGTCAGCGTGCATGAGCGTTTACGAAAGCCAATGACAGTGAGGTGATCCACGTGGGATGAAGCCCATGATGAGAAGTGACGCCTCACTGGACAGATAGAACGAAACTCGGGCCACCTTACAAGGCAGGCTGTTGATAAAAAATTCCCTGTCTTTTCACAAATAGTGGATGTAACGATCTTTGAATATCTCATTAGCTCCTACGACAATACTGGTATATGATACGACCTGTACAAGTTTGAGCAAACAGGCAATCATCAATTATCAACTTATTGCTTTCAAGTGTCCCTTTTCACTGTGAACCAACTGATGAAACTAATCAGGTTTCCTAACGTGGGCGCACAGTACGACCCACCAGAAGAAAATTCTGTACAATTCAGTTGGCATCATTGTTGTACATTAATGAAGCATAAGTTTGAGGTGCATAGGCACCTTTATTCATCTACGTTTCTTGGGAATTAATTCTCACAGCTTAGAACCTGTAATTTGAAGCAAATGATATTTACTACTAAATGACATACTTTGATAATAAATTTTCAATGACAATGCCTCAGCCAGTGTGTAAATCCGATGTCTACTTCAACGAAGTATGCTTGATGGGTTCGTTTTTTAAAACCGCATAGAGAGCCAATCGTTTTGAACAAGCAAAGACCGGAGAGATTTAATGATGACACAGGGCAAGAAATGGAACAACTCTACCATGGAGTACACTGAAGATTGTATTTTTCTGATATAGTCAATATGCAATAGTGGAAGTAAAGAAGTACTCTTTTGTCAATTTTTTGTTAATTGTGGTTTGTGCCCTGTATGTGATTTTTTCGCCTAACAGGAGGGTTTTCAAATTTGTCAGTTGAAGACAATTAGTTGTACTTATAAAGGATTCGGTTAGAGCAGTTTTTGTGATAGCTGATGTGTTGTAAGTTGATAATCTTTATGCTTGTCTGTGTTAGAAATATGGCGAGATGACACATAGTAAGATATGAAGATATAGACATTTTGTAAATTAAAAGTCATCCGTTGACATTCCTTGATCCGTGTGGCGTCCACATATCGGAGCTGTGAAAGAGATGAGAAGCAGGAAAAAACGTGTTTCTGCAAATGAAAAGGTGACCTTGACTACAGGATAACCTTCAGGACAAGAGTACACGACATCAGTTCAATCATACTCGTTGTGGGACACTGGCCCCAGCACACAGCCATCGCAGCATACAGGTGAACTCTGTGGAGATGCAGGTTGTATATGCTCGAGGCACTTTGAAACAGTCAGTGCATTGAGACTTTGTCAGCAGTCCTGTTTCCGTCTCCTCTCCATGAAACACAGTCAGAGAATCCATTACATCGAGGTGTAGTGTAGGCAAGGAAAGACAGTATCAGGCCACTTAGCTTCGATGTACATGCGATAATGAGAGTCAGGACAGAGGTTCTTCAGTGTCGGGCATCACCTGTTGGTACAGTAAAAGTAACCAGGACATCCAAGTCAATGTGTAAATCGCTGCTGCTTCATCTTTGCAGCCTCTGAACTGAATGCAGGTATGTACACGGGAGTCCCACTCCACTTGTTGCTGGCAACCGAATCTGCATCGAATCATCCCACACAGCATATCAGAGTGCCAGTTACAACGCTGGACTGTGTAACATTCACACTGACGGCATCTAGAGATGCAGTGGTCAAAGCCCTGACAAAGAAGGGAGATGACAAAATGACTCATTCACTATTGTCTGGACCGAGTCCTGGTCTGACGTTCACACACGAAAGTGTAATGCCAGTAATCGTGACATCATCATTACAAGTGAACATGACATGTGCACATTTCAACATCTCTCTCAGCAGGTGGTGACAACATCTCGTCCTGCTCAGCACTGGCATTCAGAACTGCCAGGACTTTGAGGGTGATAGGAGTTCCCACAGTGACTGCCAGGGTCACAGTACATGAAAAGTATGAGATGATAGCACTGGCTGGACAAAGCAACAAACTCTGCTTGTGTGTGTGAAAGAGGATGGGGGTTGGACTGTGCTGGGTCCGCTGAGCTACAGGCTTGGGAGGAACCACACTAGAGGCTTGTAGTTTGGTGGGAAGGTCACATAGGTTAGCACAGCGTTTGTATCAAAAACAAATTAGTGGTTATCAGGATTGATAGAGCCAAAACGATGACCAAAACCCTTCTCCATTATTGTTTCCTTGAAAACGGACAAATTTACGTTTCTAAATCTTTGAAATGATTCATATTGTAGATCATAAGTTTCCATTCGACCATTACGGGTAACTGGGACTATACAGATAAAGTACCAAGGACCAACCTGAAGTTGTAAAGACCCACAATTACCTCGAAAATAAAAATAATTTCTGAAAATTCTTAGGGGAGTCTTCAGTCTTTAATTCTTCGCTCGTTTTCAGAGTCGCAACTTGCCTGGCAGTTATTTATCTGGCATATTCATAGGATAGGAAAATGCATGATTGTATCAGTCGGTCTACCAAGACAAAGTTGAAACATTTGTTTGTTGAAGCCACCATCCCCTGACCAGCCAGGACTGCTGAAGGGACAGTGTTCGGTTTCATCCCGTCCATCTTCACACTCTGTCTTCAGATTGCACTGCAGGAAGGGGAAGGATGAAATGTGGAGTAATTAGTCACCAGAGCAGTTGAGCAACCCCACTGGGCAGAGTATACGGGACTGGCCAGAGACCAGAAAGTAGAGAGACCATTTTGAAGAGAAGAATTGATTGAGGACGCATGGCATGTGGATGGAGATTGATCCTGAAATAGGGAAGCAAGAAACAAGGATATTTGGTGTGTGGAACCGCTCAGCACACACACAGAGCAAGTGCAGTTGTGTTTCTTGGGATGTTTGTTATGTTTTCGTGTATGTCACTCCTCGTGCTCTACCATAAATATTACCAATCGATACCAAGTCTGCTATAGGTCTGCAGAACACTAACCATGATAGCAGCAGTGAAATGAGGAGTATCAGTTTCTTTGCTGAAGGAAAACTTTGATATCTCATTGATTGGTACAAAACTACATATCCGGAAATATTCATTTTTGATTACACCTGTATGAATGGCATTGTTATGCTTCATTGCTTTGCTTGAAAACTGATCCGTAACTATTGGTTTGTTCGTCATTCAAATATCCACGATTGAATCCTCGTCGTGACTGCGGAAATAACAGATTTTGACAGACCCGACCTGACCCCCACATCTCGTAGCCCTTGAAGGTGACATTATCCGAAGACATGGTAAGCAAAGTCGGAACATCAGTGTCAATTCTCCACACATTCCCGTCGCGCTGCAGTTCCCGAAAGCTCAGTTTCCCGAAAAGCCAGGTGTTGAAGGCGGGGAGCAGCATGTGTACACGCAACACATACCCCCTGTGTCACCCGTATGTGGCAGGGTACAGAAATGGCTGGATCACCCACACAGCCCGTAGCACCCACTCTCAGGTCGCTGTAAACTGTGTCAGCAACCTGCTAGTCACAGCAGAGACCGTTGCTGCTCAGAAATGTTGTATTTGGGTGTTTTGTTTCATAAGATAGTCTACCCCTGGACATGAGTCACTGATATTCAGAGATCTCAGTTGTGGTTCCGCTTGCTGATGTTGCGACTGTGGGAATGGTAAGCACTGCACAGAAAACAAGCCTAGCGATGTGCAATAGAACAGATTCGGGCAAACCATCACCAACATGCAATCACTTTTCTTCTATGTCTTCATTAATTCTACAGGATGGCAACACTGTCTGTAAGGTGGCTAGTTTTCTAAGGCGTCATCAACACATGTAGCCTGGTGTCCTATCAACGTCCTCATACAACAGACAATGTTTCGCGTCCTATTACTCATGCTTAGCAACAGACTGCGTACGTATTGTCGTCATACATAGCAAAAACGACATGCTTCCTATTTGGCGTTCATTCATACAACAGACTGCGTCGCTATTACGTCATCATAACACAGCTGCATCCAATCACAGCATCGCATATGATAGACTTTGTCCTGTAGGGGGGGGGGACATCTCATATACATAGAGCTTCGTCCTATATATCTCAGTCACACAGACTGCCATCTGTTACCTCATCAGGAACACAGATAGACTCATTTCGTCTTGTATGCAATGGATCTGTGGTCTCAATAGTCTATCATGCAACACCTTGTTCCTATTACATCATCTTGGACGTCCGGGGGGACGGGGGCCCCCAATCCACGGTCCGCTCCCTGTCGCCATACTGTTATACGTCGCAACATCAGGACAACAGACTGCGTCCTATCATGTCATCACAAAACACACTAGGCCGGGCTGTTACCTCACTACATCAACAGACTGTGTTCTGTCTCTGCTTCTCAGTGGCTCTGGTCGCCCATTGCTTCTTCACTGCTACCTTGCCTGTTCTGCACGTCAATACACTGACTGCCTCTGACCTCATGGGGGGGGGGGGGGGGACTCTGTTTTCCTCTGCCTCCTCACACATCCACACCCACACACACACACCACATCACTCACCACACAC